>CAIGRP010073158.1:0-12408 GCA_903798385.1 Fraxinus cuspidata | reverse complement strand
AACATTGTAGAACTTTCACAAAAAAACTACATCAAATCACCATACTAAATGCTTCTCAAATAGTTATCGAAATCATCAAGCATAATATAAGATAAACCAATATGCATGCAAAATATAATCAATATCTTACCTTCACTGTATATTTTTTGTCAACTAAAAGATTAGGAGATTTCAAGTCTCGATGAACAATGGGAGGATTGCATTTATGAAGATAGTTCATCCCCTTTGCCTGGGCAAATAATGTAACTCGTCAAGTGCAAAAGATTGGAGCGCGTGCGTGTGAGAGAGAGAGGAAATGAGGATGTTACAGCACCAAACCAATTGAATCATAGTCATATCATCTAACATATTTAGTACACCTTTCACTATGTTAATAGGCATAGATTTAGAACTTTTTGCATTAAATTATAGCAACGCTATATAACATTGCTAACCAATTGACACCCTAGAACTCAAAGTAGTTCACATTAAACCTCAAAGTCAAAGAAGCTAAACGATTGAGAAAAAGGAGAGCATGGCTCATTTAGACATCACAGTCAGCCACTCGTAAACTATAAACATATTAGATATACAAACACTGCAACATAAGAGTCTTAGCTGAATCGGTCAAAACCGTAATTAGATGAAAGGCTGTCGCCAGATTAAATGTCACAGTTAATAAAAGATACTTTTGGAATGTAATTCTTTAAATCAGGTTAACTCGCTTTTAATTCTAGTCTCTACATGCACTTGTAAAAGTAGGGTAAGTGGAAGGAAACACAATAATCTCCCGCTAGAAGGAACACACTTGGGGGATTTAATGTGATTTGGAAAAACCCAATAACATTGATTACGATAATTTTTCCATGGCTACATAAATTCGTGAGGTAAAATACAGGTATCTATATGACCCCAAAATTAGCAAATTATAGAGATCCAACCAAACAATATATTTCAGAAAACAGTATCAAAACCTACTTTGAATAGCAGTGCACGGCGTCTGCAAGGTTCAGGAAACTTAACTACGGCAAGCATAAGAAACATAAACTTGATTGTTAAAACAGGAGCTGATAAAGCTCACCCCATACGATTGCAAACTAGATTTGCAAGCTGGACAACAACTTCCTTTGTGTTCATGCAACTAGAAGCTGTTGCGAGTTAAAATCGTATTTTTAGTAAATTTTGTCAAAATTGATGAAATTTATGGTTGGAAAATTGCGAATCCTATAAATATGCGGTTAAATTAATTATCGACTTTAAATTAAATTAAAAATCTAAATTTTAATCGCTATCAAACAGACTACCACGGTTTTTTGTTGCTATTTTGAAATTTGTGTTTATTTCAGTCGCATTCTAGTAAATAAAGACATATTGAGTTGAATTAGAGGTTTATGGTACTGGACCATTTCAAAGTCAGCACGACCCATTTCCATTGATGTGGACAAAGCATTAGTCACTAAAAGTAGTAAATTAAATTTTCCCTTTGAGTTCCAAAACAAATTATTTTAATTTTCTCAGTGTACTTGTACCAAATTTTCGAACTCATGAGCCACGTGTCGGAGGTTCAGAAACAAATTTCACAAAATATGTTTTTATGCAAACTTTTATTGTAATTTTAATACAATATGTTAATAAGTACTATGAAACGAAACATGACAATATAATGAAAGAAATTCATTTTTTTTCCCGATATCATTCAATTCAACACAACATGGTATCTTAGTCCTAATATGGTAAATATTTCATTAAATAACTCTAATTTCGACTTCAACCATCAACAATGTCAGCCACGACCACCCATCAAAGGCCCCATGACGCACTACTAGTTTTCTGCTATATAGTTTGTATTTTTGTTATAATATAAAAAATTAAGAATAACAAGAAATGGGGGAGGGGGGACACGATCTAACACTTCTAATTAGGGTTAGACAAAATTCTCGAACGATACCGATTGAACCGAATCGAGCGGTTCTTCTTAAATTAAATACCTGAACGGATATTAAAATCGAGAATCGATGAGTTCCATTCGATTCTCGATTTTAGACCAAGAACCGAATCTCCCTAATTTTTTTAATCTTAAATAAACCAAATTATTGTATTTTTTTTCTAAATAAACTTGTTAACTAATTAATTTAGTCAAAACTAAAAATATGAATTTCTTATTTCTAATTTAAAACTCAAACTCAACTTAATCAAATTGACGTAACTTTTATCAAATCTCTTATTTTACCATAGTGTCGTTCTAGACTGCGCCTCTCTTAATTCTTGTGAACTCGTTAATAGCCAAATTTATAAAGAACACAATAATAAAAATATCACGAGATTGGAATACGTTATTTTTGTAAGAGTTAAAATTGAACATGTCATTAGTTGAATTAATTTAGCGTTGTTATAAATATTAAAAAATTTAATTGTTGTATGGAAATTGAAAACCGAACCGAACCCGAACGGTTCCATAATTAAATTTGGACTCGATGGTTCCACTTATTAAATACCCGAAAATTCACGTAATTCTAGGAAACCCATAGGATTAAAAGAGAACCGAACAGAACAAGATCATGTTCAGCCCTACTTCTGAAGACGTTAAGATAACTCACGTAATTCTAGGAACCCCATAGGATTAAATAGAAATGCAAGAATCAGCTAATGTTCAAATTCCAGAAAAGTTTTCAGAGGATACTTCTAAAATGAAATTCTCACAATTCACATTGATTTCATAAGATCTATGTCATAGTACAAACAACAATATTGTGCTTTTCTGATTGCGCTTCTATCAACAACATAGATCATTGGAGGTACATCCCGTCCCAAAAAAAACTCAATGATGTTCGGACAGCGATACAAAAAACAAGGGGAGAACCTTAGCTGTAGCTAATAAACATAAGGAAGTATCCTCCAAGGAACTAGTTTTCGATACTCTGCCCATATTTCCTTGTATTTTTCTGCACACCGAGCTTCATCCCGTCTTTCTCTCCATATTAACAGAATTAGAAGGTATATAGGATAAAAATATGGAACTGGGGAGCTGCATACATATCATAAGAAAAAAATTACAGGTGTTTAGGGCCATGATTAGAGTACAATGAGAAGCACGGCGCAGAAAATTACCTTAATCCACAAGGTAAGCTAAATGACAGGGCCACCAACAAATCCCCAAGATAATTACAGTGCCTTGCAATGCCCCTGAAAAGAGAAATGACTCTGTGTAAACGTTGATAAAGTATCACCAGTGTCTTGTATAGGTCCAAAACTTTCAGTTTGATATGGAAAGCCATGCTTCATTAACAGAGGCTGAAAAGCACGAGATTCTGTGATGTCGTTGACTGGATTGTACATATATTGCTACTAGTCCGTGCACGATGATGACTTCAACAACTTTGATTCAACTAAATTCATTTCAAGTCATTGTTCATAATGTTACCATAATTACTGTAGTTTCATGTTTGATACGTAGCATTGGACCGTACTAGAATAGAGTATATACGTTTTTATTTCCTTTTGTTGCTTAATACTTTTCTAGTGTTGTCTAATTCATCATACCAAACATGTTAGTAAAGTTATAATTGTCCATCCCTCCCCTGCCTCAGCACCTACACCCTCACCACCCCCTCCAAAATATTTTCTAGCAAACCAAGAGTGCTAGGAAATGTCATTTCTAGAAAATATAGAAACTTGTATCCGTTCACTTAAGATACAAGGACACGATGAGTTTTTTAGAGCTGGAAAACTCTCTAGATATAATCAATTCTATCATTATATAAAGTATAAAAACTTGTATTAATGTCACTTACAGAGATTGAGTTTATTAAAAAGACAAAATGATGACTAAAAGTATCTTGCAAAAACTTACCAATAACCAGAAGCAAGCAACTTTCCACCGATTACTTTCGGAGGCCTACCCCAAATCAGTGCTTTGGGATTCTTTTTGAAATCATGTTTCTGCTTGTTAGCTCCTCTAAATACGCAATAGCTTTCCAAATACACAAAAGTGAGCAGCGTAAGCAAGACGGATTAAGAGGACGAGGATATTCCACGATGAAGAAAAGGAAAATAGCATAGAACAAACAACTGCTATAGCAACGTTTGAAGTAAAAAATATTTACCCTATCAGAAATACAAGACAATTTGCAATGACAGCAGCCATTGTTAGGTCCACCCTATTACTCAGAAGCCACCAACCCTTTTAACAAACAGAGAAAAAAGAATTAATAACCTAATAATAGCACAAGAAAGAATGTTTCAATAATATCTCCCATTAGCATGAACTGCTAAACTTGCTATGCTCAATGACTGTCAAAAGTAGCAATATGTCTAATAGGGATATAAGAATAGCAAAACAAATGGGGTACGTAAACTACTGCTTTAGTTGGTAGAACACTAGTTCCTATATAGCATTTGTTCTTACCCAACCCACTCGAAGTTGAGAGGACTATGCATCACAGAAAGACTCCATTCACTAGATTTCCAACTTATAAACTATTACTTTCATTATTGAGCAAATTACAAAAAATCTCGCCGTCAGAATTTTTTATACAGAAAATCCAAAAACATCCAAATGTAGCATTCTGTGAATTAGAATATACTATTGTTCTCCAATATTGATGTTTCTTGGTGATCCCAAGAAGAAAACTTGTTTTGTAAAGCTATTAAGCCAAAGGCAAAATTTTAGCAAAGGTTTACAAGATCATAGTTTTGGATATTACTGTTCCATAAACAACTTATCAGTGTTACACAATTCATCAGACATCCAAGAAACAACATAAGCATTTCTGTATTTTAAATATAGTATGGTGATATACCTGGATACTGAAGGTGAATGGTATCCAAACTAGATCTCCAAACACCAGCATGAACCCCAATCTCTCAGCAATTATATCCCATCTAAGAATATGCACAACGCATCAAGGTTAATATAGCTTGGACTATCATATTTTTAACTAAAATCTTAAAAATTACAACAAATGCACGAGTAAAATCAAGAGGGAAAATAGTACTATAGTATTTTTTTCGTGATAAATGAGTATGAGCATTAGTAAGAATGATTAGGAATACAGATATGACGCTTAAGAAGCATGTAAATCAATTAAGGACAAGCCATGAAATAATTTGCTAATTCCCAGCTGAAGAAGGAAGGAAACATGCCATGATTCTAACATTATCCAGAATGGCCCACAATGAATACGCTATGGCATTTCTGAACCATAAGAACCTAGAAAATTGACCTCAACAACTCATTGGACAATCATGATAGCCCGCTAAGGGAACTCTAACAAGAGAATAATGTCTTGAAACACAATTAGTTGCACATGAGTATGGCTTAGGAGAGTCTTAAAACCAAATCAAAAACATAAAGGAGAACAATGATGATTTCTTTTACCATCGCATAACAGAAGATATGGACGCGCGGTTAACAAAAGCAATGTTTCTCAAAAAAATAAATAAAGTTACAATCCATCATTGTTCAGACAGCATGGATAGTCAACATCTTTGTAGATCCATTCACAAAATATGCCAGCCTTTATTCAGTTAGATGCAATATTTAAGATGGAAAATAGTGTTGTTTTTAGTAAAGGAGCTCATCTAAAAGAAAGATGGAGGAAGTCACTGTAAGTTGTCATTTCCTAGGTAAATGTACTACAAGAAGATATTAGAGAAAATTGACAAGAAAGTCCTCCACAAATAAAAAGATTGGTTATAAATCGTCAATAGATATGACCTCATAGTGTCAACCAATAAAGAATAGTTTTGTAATATGACTCAACAATTACATAAGATGAATAAACCAATTTAGCTGACAACGTAGTTTGAAGAAAGGATAAAATACACTAACGTGGAGGACATGTACTCTTCATGGAAGAAGTAGTCCAAAATATAGAGCTGCCAATAGATACAAGTATTAGGCAATTTAACAGGTACATGAATGTACTTAAAACATGAAAATTAGAACATCATCACTTACGAAACAAAAGAGCTGGTAAAAAATCATCGATCTGCTTAAGATGCCCTCTTGAATGCATTTTGCAAGAACAGAAAGATTTATAAGAAGCCATCCCATCATTCCAGCTCTAACAAAGAAGAATCTACAAGACAATACAAAATGCTATCAATTATATTACTGATTCCAATAACTAATGTAAATACGAAAGGTGGGGATCTAACAGCAATAGTGGAAACATTTTTGAATAAAAAGGAAAATGGAATGGTCTGTAATAATTTGTTTCTTCCAAAGGAATGGAGAGTGTTGCCACCTAAGTTAAATGCAATCATTATCTGATACCTAACGAGGTTTTCAAATTTTGTGTTGCAAAATAGACAAGCAAGTAAACACAAAGGGCGTCATGTACTTTGTGTGTCATGTGGTTTTTAGTAACACTATGATTGCCCATGCATATGAAAAAGGAGACTCAGACTGTCATAACGGAAGACACTCCAATTTTTAGAAATGGATACATACTTGAGGTCTATGCCAATGATTTGAGGATTCAACTGTATTCCGAACCACCTATAGAATGACATAATCAGCAGTAATAATAAAACAGTGTATCGATCAATTTGCAATCTTGAAAAGTTATAAATAAAATATAGCAACTAGAGGTTAAAAAAATAAAATCAAAATCAAAAGATCTTGGAATGATATTAGTACTCAGATTTTTTTCACCTTTGTCTTAAAAAAACTAATTTGAATTGCAAATTTAAAATCGTCCAAAATTTGTCATTGAAACCTCGTCTGCAACTCTATGCATTCAGTTAGACAAGTTGGAACTAAGTTGCCAAAACTTGTCCTACTAAGACAAACAAAATACGTAAAAGTCCGATAATGTCAACACTTCTATTGATTAGACAGTGATGCCGCGCAAGCCCTAGGAAGCATGCAAACTATAAACCCCAAGGAAATATTTATTATTTAATGTAGAGTGTGGACATCGACAAAATGACTACAAAACTTGATAAATTGGATATAAACCCAGAAACATTTACTAGTGACATAATCCATGCATATCCACTGGCCACGACAATTCAAAATCTTTTCAGTATAATCAATTGTGTCCAGTGGGGTCTACAGTTTAGGTTGTTGCTCTCATCCTATGCATGGCAACAATTAGTTTCCATCTGGTTATCACCTAATCCTGTAATAACTCTTTACAAAAAGACTATACTTGAGCTCCAATTGAGGTATGGATGTCTTTTATTTTCTTAGTCATAATGTTAAATCCGATCAATCACCAAATCTGAAGCTAGCTAAAGTAGCTCACTGGAGATCCATCTACAAATTCCTGTGGATCAGAATAGTGTTGCATCCCTGTCTCAAGATACTCTTCAAACTTGCAACTTATTTCTTGGTATATCTTTTATGCAAGAAATTCTGAACACCCCTTTCTTTAGCCTCTATATGCATTCAAAATACAAAAATTTCATTGTAGCACTTTTGGCAATGCTCTATTTACAATCATAACGGACTATTGAGGAATATAGGACTTGGTTTCTCCAAAAGAAACATTGCTCTAGAAGGAAAAAATGATCTGGACTTTAGAGGACAATCTCTTCCCAATATAATCTCAGCGAGCATGATAAACACAATATCAATTCATTCCAAAAAAGAGCAATCACTCATGCAAATATTCTGTAACTCAGTTATATTTAACTAGTTTATTTGGAATTCTATAATCCCTTCCAATGTTAAAGATTTTACTGTTGTTAGTTCTTATAAGGTTTGAATACATATGTTGTCTATCAAGAAGCCAGCTACCATCATAGAATGGCAGCAGCTGAACCGTAAAAACTCGAATTACAACAATATCTAGCTTAAATGTTAGTAGAAACCTTAAGCAGAAGTCTGCATATCAAAGGAGAGGATTGACTTACCAGTCATGCATCAAGTTTCCTGTAACATGGGGCTTCAAAGAAGAACTTTGATTGCGGGATTGACGGCCAGTCACATAGAGTACCAAAGTCACCTGGTATGTATGCATTAAATAAATTTTGAAAAGAGAGAAAAAAACAAAAATAAAAAATAAAAATCGAAAGATAAGAAAATACAACTACTAAACAGTTGGAGATCATAGAAGTTAATCAGAGCACTTACGGAAATGAATTTATAAATACTTGCACTACTTTAAAGCACCATGGAAGTTTCAATAGGATAGTATCGACACAAAAATTTCATGTCATAAATGATGATAGGAACCATAGCTACAAAGTTCCACTATTCATTCTCTACAACAAACTTTGCTTTTATTTTCAGAAGAAAAAAGGGAACTTTGAGAGCAAATAACATAGTTATTAAATACTGACATTTTAAAAAAACCACTTATTACCTATCATCCAGTGTTAAAAACTTGATTTGACTTGATTAAACCTTGTCCAGTACTCATTAAATTTTGACTACGTGGTATGTCTTCTTCTATTCTCTAACAAGGGCCATCTCCATAGTTAAACCACAGATACGCAAGTTCTTTTAAGTACCTCACCAATGTGATATAAAGTCAACCTCTTTCTTTAAGTTCACTAGTGACACTAGTTCAATCAATTTGCTAGCTGTAGCATCTCAAACTCCATCAATTTTTTCCTTAATGGCCACGACCTTAACCAACTTACAAAATATGATTGTCAATTCAGATTGTCATCAATACCATACTACTGTTACTATTAGCAATCCCACAAATAAAGTAAACATGCAGTAAAGAATAAAACTTACAAACACACTGAATATAAATGTCGTTGACAAAAGCTCAAGCCCTCTATCTGCAATTGCCTACAAAATAGTCATGATGTTATTGCATCTATACAGAACCAAAACATAAGGAGTGCATATCGTATATTGGATATTTCAATTGTTTCATTCAACAAAGGTGTAGCTTTATGAGCCTTCGACAATTGTGCTTTGCTTTTTTGTATGTTCGGATTTACTATTGAAGAGTACTATTCCCACGGCTGTTGTATATTGTCAAGTCAGAGAGGCTAAGAGATCACTACAAAACCAATTTTATGCTCAAGTTGGAAGGTGGGTGGGGGGGGAGTATATTCTCTTAAGATAAGTTAGGGGCATGTTTGAACCCATTTTTGGTGTAGAATACATTTTAGAATAGTTAATTGATGGAGAATGTATGGTTAGAAATGAATGAAAAGTTTTTGAGTTGCATGTAATATTATTTTATTGAAAAATGTGTAATTGAAAAGAAGAGAGAGAAAAATGTATTTTGAAAAAATGAGGATCAAACAAGGGCTTAATATTTCCTTTCCCGTCAAGCTTTTTATTTCGTTTCAGGTTGCACATTTTCGGTATGTACAGGTTTTAGTTCCTTTTCAATCAACAAAGGTACATTAGGCAGGTACATTATCTGGCAAAGCCTATTCAATTATAAAATCGAAAGAAACAATGTATTGAATCTGTGTTCTAATATCTTATAATTTGATTTACACAACAAGGGCATTAAAGGGATTTTACTACTGTAAATTGGTTACTGGTTTTTATCTGCAGACTAAATGGTTCCTAATTCCTATATCCCAGATGATTTCTGAAGTAAAGGTCTGATCTTGCATAGATTTCCAAGTAAAAACCCGAATGTACAAAAGTTATTATAAAGATTAAGAATATGTATTTTTAAACTAAGACAAAATGTTGAATTTTGACAGTTTCATTTATAAAAATTAAGACTGGAAATTTTCAACCAGCCGTCAGGCTCTGTTTCAAA
The DNA here is from genome assembly GCA_903798385.1 of Fraxinus cuspidata. NCBI lineage: Eukaryota > Viridiplantae > Streptophyta > Magnoliopsida > Lamiales > Oleaceae > Fraxinus > Fraxinus cuspidata. The sequence continues at coordinate 2,737 of CAIGRP010073158.1, read as the reverse complement.
AGACCTATAGATATTCAAAAGGACGATTGTGAAGACTTACCGATGGTGACACGAGATCTAACCACGCACCAGCTCCAAGTAACAAAACAAACAACAGAAGCAATAACATACCTAAAAAAATAAAAAAATCATGAAGGAATCCTTAATTAATAATTCTACTAGCAGAAATAAAAATCGAAATTAACTTATAACACAAAAGTAGAATCAGAAAGAATATGACCATTGCAACGGTAATGGAGTCGAGTGCCATCTGATAAAGTCACCCCAGGAATAATTCTTCCCGGTAAAATAGATCCAATTGTTCCCAAGTAAGTAAAGAATGATAGCAGCATAGCAACCTATTCCAGTTTTTTTTTTTCCATTTTCAGCGGAGAAACAAGAAAAACTAGTCGTTACAACTACACGAGTACTCTTGTACATACACCGATATACATACATACATATATATAGAGAGAGAAAGAGGGGCGCACTGACCGATGTCCATGATGGAAGGAGAGAATTGATAAGTGAATCGAGATCCATTGATGAACTCTGGATGGAGTCAGTATTTGGAGTCAGTATTTGGAGCGTGTTTGGTTTCAATTTTTTATTTTTGTTTTTCGGTTCAACCTCAACTGCGAACCGGCTTTCCTGTTAAGTCCCTGTCTGATTTCACTAGAAAAAGTTAATAAAAATCTAATATAAAATAAGTAATTAATTGTATCCACATAATTGAATCCACAATTTTTATCAATTTTTCACTTACATATTTCATTAAATTTTATCAAAAAATACTGAAAATTTGATTTTTTTTTTTTTATATATATTTTTAACAAACAAGGGCTAAAATGACAAAATTCATGGAGAAGTTGAAGAAGCGAATTATTAAGCCATAGTTTTCTTTCATTCTTTCAAAAAAAAAAAATAATTATATATACTTATTTTCAACCACACATTCACATAATAAAATATCATACATATAAACTTAAAATTTTTCCCTACATTTTAATCATATATTTTCCAAAAATTCACTATTCAAAATAATATTTTTTCAAAAAAAAAAAATGGTATAATTGTCATTCACTATTAAAAATATCATTCACAACGCCATCAAATTTTAACGTTTGGTTATATATATATAGATGAAAAATTGAAAAATAATTTTTAATATTGTATATAATTATGCATATTTAGTTGATTAAAATTTTATCTTATGTTTTGCAAAACTTTTAGGATTAAGAAACCGTTTTTTAACATATTTGAATATTTTTTTTTGAAAATACTAGATATGTATAAAAAAGGGTTTTTATGGGGAAATTTTTTATAAGTAGAAGCTCTATCCATAGTTATAAAATTCGGCCAGAAAAACTGGCGACCCGAGCTGGGTTTAACAATTTGATAGAAATGCAAATTACTCGATCAAAATTCGAGTTTGATCGAGTTGACCCGCAAGTTGACTGAGTTAATCGGCAATTTTTTATATTAAACTGTCCAGGTCAATTAATTTGACCAAATTTCAAATATTTTTCCATTAATTTTTGATATTCAAAAGACTTGAACCTTGAACCTTACTGAGTAGTACCTAAGAACTATATATATATATATATATATATATATATATATATATATATAGTTTGTTAAAAATATTATTTTAAAAAAATTATAGTCCTAATTTTATTTAAAATGACGCGAATTTTTAACAAAATAATATATAGATATATAAATTATATATATAGTTTGTTAAAAATATTATTTTAAAAAAATTATAGTCCTAATTTTAATTAAAATGAAGCGAATTTTTAACAAAATAATATATAAATATATAAATAATTAATAACAAACAATTTAATTTTTTTAATTTTATCTCAAAGAGAATTTTATACTTTGAAAATCATTTTAAAATTTTTAGGCGCTGACCTACAGGTCCAACCACTAACCCACCAGTTCAGCCGATAACCCGAGAATTAGTACCTGCTGGGATGATGTCCGAGTCGGATCTTTCAATATATAAGCCGAAAACGGTCAAAGTAATTTTAATGAGTCTGTTTCTGAATTTTATGAACAGGGTGCCCCAGATTAACACTGTTGCTAGCCAACTATTAAGGGTGTATTCTCTTTACCATTTTCAAGTCGTTTTCTGTTTTCGATTTTCCAAAACAACGAAAACGCATTCTCTTTTCCATTTTCGAAAACGCGTTTTTGAAAACAAGTTAAAACTTTATGAAGGAAATACAAAACGACAAATTTGTCATTTTGAGTGTTTTCAATTATAATCAAGTCAAAATTTTTCAAAACGCGTTTTTTGTGTTTTCAAAACAATTTTTCAAAATGTCAAAAAGAACAAATTTTCAACAATCTCAAAATGAACACTCAAAACACAAAACAGAAACACAAAGAGAACAACCCCTAAGTTTTTGCTATAAAACAAACGTGCATGAGCAAATGATTAAGCACACAAAACGACGACAAGAGAACATAGAATGAGCTATAGAACATAATATTTACTTGTAAAAAATTTAGCAACTTCGCTAGAGAGGAAACAAGTTACCTTAATAAGCTACTCAATTTTGTTTATACATTTTTATTGAGTTCGCAATGAGTAAGAGACTGGTTTATCAAATAGAAGACAATGAAAATCATCATTCTGAATATGAAATGTGCACACTTTCTACTTGTAGTACATACCAACAGTTCACCCGGTAAAACACAAGAAATGTTGTGTACTTAATACAGAAGCCTCCTTAAAAAGTTGTGATGA
>CAIGRP010073155.1:0-10294 GCA_903798385.1 Fraxinus cuspidata | reverse complement strand
TTTGTTCCCATATTCATGGGATTAAATTGTGTAGACAATGGTCCTATACATAAAAGTCAAGCTAAACAATGTCTTGTAATGCACTACTTAAAAACTTTCAATAAGAATTTCTTCCTTCATTTACTATACTCTTGCAATTACTCTACTCAAAATTTCCTTAAGTTGATCTAAAACTACCATATCAATTTCAGTCATCAACAAAAATATCTAAAAGAAAATTGCAACTGTAGTCAAATAGTGTCACCTAAAACATTGTAAGGTCTAGGTCCAACCTAGTGCATCCATGGTGGACTTTGTAGTGGTTGGCAAGCCTTTTCATATTGGGATTGTCGCGTCAAAAAAATTCAACGACTTCCATCGCAAATAGAAAAAATATAATTTGGATGATTTATTTATTTTTTATTATTATTATTATTATTATTATTATTATTATTTTGGTCTTCTCTTGCAAATCTGTTTCTCTTGAATTAATTAAAATTCTAATTGAATTGGAGTTGTAACTTAAATTGGAGAAGGAAAACAAATGGGCATTCTTTGTTCAGCCGAACTGGTTCAGTTCTTTGGGCCTTCAAAAGAATCTAATAACTTTTAACTGAATCAATAAATTTCACACCTAAACGATGTTCGAACCTAGGTCATTTGCATGATAAGCCTTTTGTTTTTATCACTTGAGCTAAGTATTGACCTATTTTTAAACGTTTCTATGATTTATTATATAGACAATAGTTTCCAATTTTATGGTATGTGATTCAAGGAATTTTTAGAGAAAAATATTCTTAATCTAGCATCATTCTGGTTTTTCTTGTTCTCTTTATGGGTTGTACAAAGAGTAAAATTGTTATTATAGGAAATCTTAAGAGATTATCGTTCTTACAATGTTTGACTGAGTGAAATTCTATATAATTTACAGTTTTTTTCGAATAGTAAAAACTTTAATAGTCTGTAAATTTTTCTTTATATTTTTATTTTCTTGTCTACTATTTCTCGGAACAAAAATCACGAGCGAATAAAGAGAATTGGTCTCAATTCTCTACAAGCACAATCACAAGGTTAGGTCATTCGAATTTTCAGAGAAAAAGAAAAAACATTGTAAGTGTGAAATATGAGTGTATAAATTTTATGAAAAAATCAATTTTGACCGAGTACAAGTCAATGATATCTCGGTTCAGACTAGACAACACAAAGCTTTGTAAGGGAAACTAACCCCTAGTTTCTATATGAATGATGAGGATTGGGAAGATTTGAATTTGAAAGCTACCAGTAAAGGACAATGCTATGTGTACACTAAATTTTTACCGAAGGGATGACATAATTCCACTCAGTAGTATTTTATTGGGGTGTTGAGTAGAAAAGAAAAAACAATTCAGCCATACAGATGCTGCCAACTGTCTGGATAGAAATCATGTACAAACAAATTAAACCACAAGCAAAATACATCTCGGTTTGGAAGAAAAAAATTGTCCTTGCAAATATTTATAAATATCTACTGCAAAGGAATTTGGAGAAAAACCTAAATAGTTATATTAAACAAAGAGTCTTTCAATTCCGTTTTACTTGAGAACCAATTTCATTCGATGGAATATTGGGTACATGTACGAAAGTCACATACCACATGAGTCTTATCAATAAGGATCGTTTCTAAATTAGTGGTTGTTAGTTAATATTGATGATGAGGATAAAGAGTTAAGACTCGTTTGGTTCCTTCCATCTTATGAACACACCAAACCTATTTTGATGTGTGGGAAAGAAACTCTGAATTTTGCAAAAGTTACAATTAAATTAATTTCTGAATAAAGAAGGTTGGGTGGAAGTGACTTATTGTCGAAAAGCGATAAAAGAACATGTGAGGAAACTAATTTGTTGAAAATATGGACAATCTAGTCATGTGAGGAAAAAATTGTTCAAAAGATAGAGCAGACTCGATTAACTATTCTTAGTCAAGTAGTGTGCATCTCTTTATCGAAGAGGATGAAAAAGTCATTTAAGTAAGATATCTATATCCTTATGGGATGTCGCTAGTTTTCATTATAGATTATGTGTTACTACTATCAGATCCACATGTTTGCATATGGACATTGGCTTGTCATTGATTCATGGTATGTGGCGGAATTGATATCGATGGTTGATGAACTTCAAGAAAGTCAAGGTAAAGGTTGCACCATAATTTTCAACAAGTTTATTTGAAATGAGCCATGAAATTCTTAGAATTTGATAATTCTAAGTGATTATAATTAATATGATGGAGTACGTTAATTCTCTATTTTGAGAATTGAGACTACCAAAATTTGTCAAAGCTTACCAATTATTAAACAAGTATTGATAATAGAGTTTTGGCATGTTTTTGGAAACTGTGGAGATGGTAGGAATTGTTGCCCCAAAAATTTTAATTTGAGGTTTAAAATAACGATATTTGGTAGTTTTTCTGACAAAATATACCCCAAGTTATTGTATTTTATGTCATATAGGTAAATCTCAATGGTTGAATGAGAAACTGAAAGACAGAAACGAAAATTGGTGAAAATTGAAAGTCCAAAGTTTGAGGACCAAAGTGAAAATATTTAATAGTTGATTCGGACCACATAACGATACTTTGAAGATTTTCAGGAGACAATTGGATGTAATTAGACGTCAAAAAGGAATAGAATACGATCAAAATAAATTTCCAATAACACAAGTTATATTACAGATTTTTAACTAAAAATTGAGACCTATTTTTAATAATTTGAGTTAGCTTTCCTACTTACTTTGAATCTCCTAAATCGGATGTGGGAGAGAATGTTATGCCTAAAATACCAACTATTGTGCAGAGACAAAAACATGCACACGGGAACACAACTTTCTTTGTTCGATTAGAACTCTTTTGGAAATCAATTTGGATGTGATATTCAACCATTTTTTACTCCTACAAATACCTAATAGTAGAATACATATCAGACACCTCTCGTATACATCATACTACAATATTCTATCAAATTTCATCATAAAAGATGGGCAAAATTATATATTGTAAGAAGATTTCAAAGACTATGTTCAAGAACTCATCGATTGGAGATTAAACTTGTGATTTGTGGACAAAGAAACCAAATAATTATTGAAAATTTATCAAGATTATTTTTAAAAAAATTCAAGAACATCAATATTTATCTTCCTTCATTTATTCATTCACAATTTCGTGTAATGTTTTATACATTTAACATGATTTCTTGTAATTTCAATATACTAAGCTAGTTTTATACATTGTTAGGATGATATAAACCCTTGTTATAATATTTTTAAATTTTAATTAATTATTTTGACTTTAATTTGGTTTGATTTATGGATGTTTATTATCGTCTTTATCATTCTTTTCAATTGTTTTATCACCATTTGAATTGTTAGTAGATTTTATTATTATGGAGAGAGACAATAGAGTTTAAGTACAATATAATAACCATTGTGAAGATTGATAGAGGATAGAAATATACATTTATGCTTTATATGGTTTCAATAGGTGTTCTAACACTTGTTAATGTATTTATCATGTTTGTATATTTCATCGAGAAATAGAAGAGCCGCATGAGATAAATACATTTGATTGCTATCGAGAGAGACTTTCAATTAAATTAAGAACATTGATCAACATAAATGATTTCAAATTGTCACTTTAATTATCAAACAAAAAATGGAATGGCAATGTGGATTCGACATCTTAGCAATGAATCTCAGATATTTGAAAAATATATTTACTTGCTTTCACTAGTTTAATTGATAAATTAGGGATTAGTATAGAAAAATTACAACAACTTGTTTGTTATTCAATTAAAGTTGTAATTAATTTTAACTTGAACAAATACATAGTTTTCATGGGTTTGACACTATATTCTCATCAAATTACTTGACCACGATCTCGTGTACTTGTGGTTCCCAAAGGATCAAGTTTTTGGCACCATTGCCAGGGACAATTATTTTTAATACGTTTCAATTTATTTTAACTTTAATATGAATTTTATTGCTTTATTAATTAATTTATTTCATTAGAAAAGTTTTACAGTGCTTCCTGCTTACTTTTTAGGACTTTATATGCAAGGTTCAAGGTACGGTGATCTTATTCAGGGTGCGTTTGAGTCACATTATTTTGGAAGAATGTATTTTGAAATAGTAGATTGATGGAGAACCCTAAATATTGTCGGAGTAAAGGATAATCAATAAAGACATTCTAATGCGTGGTAAATTCTTATCCAAGACTTGTATTAGGCCATCTTACTTTTTAGGACTTTATATGCAAGGTTCAAGGTACGGTGATCTTATTCAGGGTGCGTTTGAGTCACATTATTTTGGAAGAATGTATTTTGAAATAGTAGATTGATGGAGAATGTGTGATTGAAAAAGAAGAAAAAGTTATTAATGTGATGTAAAATATTATTTTATTGAAAAATGTGTGGTTAAAAATAAGTAGAAAAATGAGAAGGAAAAAAATAATGTGTGCCAAACAGGGGCTCAATTTGATCCAGAGATCTAATGCACATTCAGATTTCGAAGAAGATAACAATTGGAAGCACGACATAAAAAAGAAAGAGGAAAACATGGTAGAGGGTAATTTAAATCTTGTTGCCATCGAGGCAAATATGGGGACAGAATCTCCTAATATTGCTATACTCGATGAAAATGCAACGCTAATGGGAAAGTACATAGTTCCACCAATTGTAGAAAGTCGGTCTGGCATAGTATATCGAGCATTTAGTCGGGCAAACTCCTACCCTAAGGACTGATGTGATCAACATATTCCAGAATGTGCTGCCATATTCTTTGGGGGAGCTACTTAATATCCCAATGCTCATATATCAAGATTCTCGAACATATGTGCAGCAAACAAGTATCCAGGGGTTTCAAGCGAAGAAATCAGACTTAAATTTTTCCCATTCACATTGAGAGACTCAGTCAGAGAGTGGTTAGACATTTGTCCACCTCAGAGCATCACTTCACGGAACCATTTGAGTTAGAAATATCTTAGCAAATATTTTTGGCAGAAAAGGATTGCAAAGCTGAGGAACGAGATTACCACATTCTAACAATTGGACTCAAAATGTTATTTAGAAAATTGGGAACGATACAACAGTTTGCTACGCCAATGCCCACAACATGGATTACAAAAATGGTCTCACTCCGATAAGCAGGACTAATGTAGACTCTACATACGAGGGTTCTATCACCAAAAGAACCATGGATCAGGTCTATCAAATCATGGAATATTTGGCATTCACTAATGCACTTTGGCCTACAGAAAGAATAAATGGAAAAAAAGTTGAGGGGGTATTCAAAGTTTATTCTTTGATAGAAATATCAGCACAGTTGGCATCATTGGCACAGAAGGTAGATCAAATGAGTACAACTCAAACAGTTGGACTGAAATGTAAGCATTGTAGAGGGAATCATGGGAATGTTAACTGCAATGTGGGTAGTCCTTGCTAAATCAGTAGATGATATAAATTATGCTCAAAAGTTTTAAAGACAACAATATAATCAACATCCTAACACTTACTATCCAGGCTGGAAGAATCACCCAAGTTTCAAATGGAGCAACAATCAGGGAGCTCAGATTCTCCCATAGCAGACTACACCATCAGATTTTTAGCAGACTGAAAATAAATCTTTGTTAGAAGATCTTGTTACTAAATTGGCAGATATATCTACCCAACACATGCAAAGAACAGGTGACATTAAGACATATCCTAAACGGCAGATAATGATAGTGAAGGTTGTGGAGGAAGAGCAGATTGAGGCAATAACTACCCGAAGTGGAGTTTAACTACCACAAATTAATGTAAAGAGACTAGTTGCTACAAAAGAAAATGTACATATCACGATTTAATGTAAAGAGACTTGTTTGTTATTAAAGAATTTGTGCCACCACTACCTTTTTGACAAAGACTACAAAAGAGAAAGTTGATGATCAATTCGAGAGGTTCCTGGATATGCTGAAAAAGCTCCGCATCAACATCGCATTCATCGATGCAATTCTATAGATCCCAATGTATGCAAAGCTCATGAAGGACATGATATCTAAGAAAAGAAAAATTTCAGACTGGGAAGAAATGACATTGATCTAGGAGAGCAGTGCGTGGCTACAAAATAAATTGACACTAAATTTTAATGACCTATGGAGTTTCACTTTACCTATTTCACTAGGCAAATAATTTCATTTTAATACTTTATGTGATATAAGTGCAATTGTAAATTTAATATTTTTGTCTACTTTAAGGAAGCTAAGAGATGGGAAAGTCAAATGATCAAATGTGACGCTGGAGCTGGTAGATAGAAGCAATAAGGTTGAGAATGTGCTCATCAAGGTTGGGAAGTTGATATTTCCAACTGACTTCCTTGTTATCAACTTCGAAGATTACCAAGATATGTCAATAATCTTAGGCTGACCATTTTTAGCAACAAGTCGAACCATGGAGAATGGTGAGTTGAATGTGGGGGTGGAGGATACACACGAGATCTTTAAACAACATAGTCTATCCAAGCAACCATTAGTCCTAGAGAAGGCCAAATATATTGTTGAAGAAATTCAACAAGGGTTGAAAGAGACAAAGTTTAAACGTTTAAGGAGCCTCTCTTGAAAGAAGAATGGAGAGCTCAAGGTTTGGAAGGCAAAAAGATGGTGTAAAGCTGGAAATTGTAAAGAGTGTAAGGCTGCAAAACTCCAGCGTGAACCACCATCATCAATCCCTCTATACAGTATAGCTAAAGACTATAAATTAAACGCTTGTTGGGAGGCAACCCAATTTCCTAATCCTTCTATTTATTTTGCTTTTTATATTACGTTGTATGTAGTGTTATTCTTGATTTATTGGTTACATTAGTTATAGGCACATTTCAATTCAATTTCGGAGTCATCTTCATTATTGATGCTTAGCCTAGTTAAATGAAAACATTGATGAGTCAAAATGAGTTGTCTTTTTATTCTTTTGATTGTATATTGACATCGGATGGAGTTTAGCAAAATACAAGTTGGGATAAATTGACATAGCTCCTCACACATTTAATAGAAAAATTCGGGGACTACCTTCGTCCTTTTCGTTTCCGTCTCTTTATATTCTTACTTATACTTTATGACATTGAGTACAATATCAATTTTAAGTTTGGGGTGGGAAAAACGTTAAGTTTTTACTCGTGTGTTTTTGAGTGTTTGTGTGTTTGTTTTTCATTATTGCTTTAGGATATAATAGAAAAATACAAAAAAAATGAAAAAGTCAAAAAATTTCAAAAAAATATTTTCTTGTTTTATGTTGTGTTCTTGTGTGGGTTAGATAGTCTGGCTGACAATGATAATCATACATGATATTTGGTATTGATTTGTGAACTGTTGATATGTTACATGCTTGATTGGTTGATACTTAATCTTGCAAAACTTAATATTATATGCGCACTAGGGTATTAACAACCCGATCCCCTAAAATCATTTGATTTGGGAGTCAACAATCAAAAGCTCGTTACATAGGTCATATAGAAAGTTTAAGGCATAGAGAGTACAAAAAAATTAAAAAATTTGAAAAAAGTATGTGTATGAAACAGAAAACGCACCAAATGCCCTAATTAAGCCCCAAACATTTATTTGAGAAGACTTGACTTTTGATAAAAGATTATTAGTTTAGTCTAGTCCTAGAGGTCGAAGCAATCAAAGAATTAGAGAATCCTAGTTTATTGATGTGTTGATTCACAATTAGTAGAATCCACCACCTGAACTAGAGAAGATGAACATAGTAATGAAAAAATTCAACTAGAGATTGTATACTGGAAAAAGAGTAACAAGAATAAGTTGATGATATGTGAATCATACGAGAGGTGAAATGATATATTTGACCACAGAGGGTCAAGAATTGAAAAAACTTTTAAAGTCATGATTGTCTGCTTAATTCTTAACACAGACACGTCAATTTTGCATTGGAAGTGTGGATATTGGCTTGGTATTGTAACTTTGAAGCGGTTTGTAGATTTAATACGGTGACTTCAAATCCTGAGGTAAAAAACTAGATTGTCTAATCAAATTTTTTTTTGCAAGTTTGCATGTTTTTGTTATTTACGTTATAGTTTCATTTTAGTACAAACAAATGTTTAAGTTTAGGGGTGTTTGATAAAGTGTATTTTATACTCGTATTCGGGGCTTAAAATAACTATATTTGGTTGTTCTTTTGACAAAATATATTCTAAATTATTGTATTTCATATTATATATGTAAAACTCAATAGTTGAACAAGAAATTAAAAGCAAGAAGCAAAAATTAGTGAAAATAACGAAGTCTAAAGTTTGAGGACCAAATTGTAAATATCTCATAGTTGATTCGGACCACAAGACGACACTTTGAAGATTGCTCAAAGACAATTGGACGCAACCAGAAATCAAAAATAAATGGAATATGATTAAAATATTATCAAAATTAATTTCCAATCACTTAAGATATATACAAGATTTTTAGCCGAAAATTGAACATTTTTGGTATAGTAAACGTCTGAATTTGAAATATTTTATTTCTAGAAAAGTTGCATCCCTTTAAGTTAGTTTTTCAATACACTATGAATCGTCTCAATCGGATATTCGAAGAGAAAGTTATGACTAAAATACTGTTGTGCAGAAATAAAAACATGCACATACAAAGGCAACTTTCCTTATTCAATTGTAACTCTTTTTGAAATCAATTTTTACATGATAGCAAACAGCAAAGTAAAATTAGCCTATCATATATATCGTATACAACAATATTCCATCTATTTTCATTATAAAATAATAGAAAAAATATATATTGTGAGAAGATTTCAAAGGCGAAGTTCAAGAATTAATGAATTGGAGATTAAACATGGGATTTGTGGACAAAGAAGCAAAAGAATTATTGAACATTTATCAAGATTACTTTGAAAAAATTCAAGAACATCAAGATTCATCTTTTCAAGATTACTTTGAAAAAATTCAACAACATCAAGATTCATCTTCCTTCATTTATTAATTCACAATTTCGGGTAATCTTCTACAAATTTTACATGATTTCTTATAATTCCAATTTGATAAGCTAGTTTTATACAATGTCAGTGAAATTTTGTTATGATATTTTTAGTTTTTAATTAATTATTTTGACATTAATCTGGTTTGGTTTGTAGATATTCATTATTATTTTTATCGTTGTTTTCAATTTTTTGATCATCAATTGAATTATTAATAGATTGTATTATTATTAGAGAGATAATAGTGTTTAAATACAATATAATAAAAATCATAATGTTTAATGGATGATAGAGATATACCTCTATACTTTATATGATTTCAATATGAATTATAGCACTTGTAAATGTATTTATTACGTCAGGATTTTTCATCGAGAGATTAAAGGGTCACATGAAGAGAATAGATTTAATCGCTATCGAGAAAAACTTTCAATTAAATTAGAAATATTGACCAACATGAATGATTTTAATTTGTCACTTCAATTATTATACTAAAAATTGAATAACAAGTTGGATTCGACATCGTAGCGATATATTTCCCGTATTTGAAAAATACATTTACTTACTTTCACTAGTTTAATTGATAATTTATAGATTAGTATAAAAATTCACAACACCTTGTTTGCTATTTAATTAAAGTTGTAATTAATTTTAACTAGATTAAACACATAGTCATCATGGAATCAACAGTCTATTCATCATTATATTAATTAACTACGATCTCGTGCACTTACGAATTTTCAAAGGATCAGGCACATATAATTTGGGTGAAGAATTATGGTCTTCTTATGCATATTCATTCCTATGTAATTAATTATTCTGAGCATTTACACAATCTATGATTTATTGTATATAGAAAATAACTTTCACTTTTATGGTACTTGATTTGAGGGTTTTTTAGAGGAAGAATTGTAAATCTAATAGCATCCTGATTTTCATGATGTCTTTATTACAAAAAGTAGAAATTTGTGCGTCGTAAAGTTTAAAATATTAATTTTCCTACAATATTGGAAGAGGAGTTTGTGTTGGGAATTTACTTAAATATGCACAGTGTGAAATAAAATAATTTCAATTCTCACCAAAAAAATTTATTTGTATTTAGGAAGAAACTGTGATAGAAAATATTGATCACAAAAATATATTTCGAATTAAAGTTACTGCAAGTGTACGATTTGTTAACAAGTGATAAAGTGAATTTTGAGTCCAATTATCGTCCCATAAATATTGATTTAGTTCAATTTTAATTATAGTAACCTTAACCGAAACAAGAAAAATATAATGTATTTGTTTGTAGTCAAATTATAATAAAATAATCTACT
>CAIGRP010073150.1:0-15861 GCA_903798385.1 Fraxinus cuspidata | reverse complement strand
AAGTTTAGGTTATAGTAACTTTTTGTTGAACTTATTTTTTTCACTTATAAGTTTTAGCCCATGTTTGTGTCACATTAAAATTTTCATTCTCATTCTTCTACTCATTTTCAACCACACATTTTTCAATAAAATTATATTTTCCATCACATCAATAACTTTTTCTTCTTTTTCAACCACACATTCTCCATCAATCTACTATTCCAGAATACATTCTTTCAAAATAATGTGGCTCAAACACACCCATAATGTGAAGTAACTTGTGTGCAATCAAGAATGAGGCCAACCTAGGCAAAAGATTTGGTTTCAACATGGAGCATAAATTTTAAACATATAACAAGTACTTTTAGCTTTTGGTTGGGAAACAAGAGTCATTATATTAACTTTCTGACATCATCAACAACAATAATAGTAAACATCTATTTTAGTCACATAAATTTTTAACTATGTCCATGCATATAATGAACTCGCGGTTTTATATTATTGTAATAACCGGGATATGATGGATATCCTGGACATCTCACTTGATGTACATTCCAAGCATACCATAAAAGTAAGCATGCACTCTCTTCACAAGATTAAAGTCTTGTATACATAATAAAAAGAAATTCAATAATTAACAAGGTAGAACTTTATTACACGAGTCATTTTTTGTTATGTCAATTTATATTTTATTTTCAATTATGTTAGAATTTACTCCATAAATGTACTTTGATTGTTCCATTTTGAGGGGTTATAGGAGAAGAAGATGAATAGTGTTTATGTTTTTTTTTTTTTAATTATTTATAGATTATAATTGTGTTTTTTGTTAAAAAATGTAAAGTTACAATTTTATCATTTTAGAATTAGTCAAAATTATGGTCAATATTAATTCTTTGTTCAACTAACGGCAGAACTAACCGTTTTCTTTCATTTGGATTTCAGCTGTGACATTTTGAAAGGTTTGGTACCGTGGGTGACGCAAACGAAAGGTTTGGACAACGTTTGCTACTAAATTAAAGATTTGGTACCGTAGCTACAATTTTCCCTACTTTAAATTATTTACCTCGACCATGAGCACGCCTGGCATAATTGGCCTCTCAGGGAAATGCCCGGGAAAGAAATTATCATTTATAGTCACATTCTTTATTGCCACAGCGGACACCCCAGGATTGTACTCAACAACTCTATCTACCAGCAAAAATGGAAATCTACAACCCAAAGCAAAAACAACAGAAATCAAAACCAATTATATTAACGAAACAGCCAGAAGAAAAAATCAAAAGAGACTATTAAAAGGGTACAAGAGAAAATGAATGCATGAAAACATCACAACCACATCAAATTATCAAGCAACCGCATAAACAAGAACATGTAAATCACTAAAATAACGCGAGAATCAGGAATGAAAGAATTCCACTGACCGGTGAGGCAAAATTTTGCGAATCTTCTCGATGTCCATTACAGTAGGAAATGCCGGGTACTCTAAGAATTTAAAATAAAATAAAACAGTAAATCTTCTAACATCGGAGGGTAAAAATAAAATTAAAAATTCACAACATGCAATTCTCAGATACGTACTCAGTTCAATTGGGGTTTCAGCACAGGTGCTATCATTGCCAGTGGAAACACAGTTAGCAATAAACAGTTTGTGGGTCTTCTTAAATTGGGTGGAAACAATACGGGTTCTGGATAAATTAAGGGTTTGATTCGGGGAAAAAAACGACGTCGCATTCTCAATGCTTTTCTTGGAGATGGAGGTGTGCGAATTGAGAATGGAGAACGATTGGGAGAGAGTTGTGGATGCCATTTTGAATCTTGATGGTATATGTAAAATGTGTGTCTTTTTGGGAAGAAAGTGGGGAGAGTAGTGATGAATGAATGAATGCTACAAGGAGGAAATGGGGCGAGAATAACGAGGGAGTGAGAGTTGGGCTTGTTTTACCTACTAACTGCTTGTAGAAAGTCGGGAGGGAAGTGAGAGAGGCGGCGAAGAGTGACGCACACTGACTGAAATTATTTTGAAAATTATTTGCCTAATTCATATCTATTTCAAATTAGGTAAGCTAACATTTGACCTTCATTATAAAATTTATTTTTTCTTAAACTTAGGGTGTGTTTCAACCACATTATTTTGAAAAAATATATTCTGGAATAGTAAATTGATAGAGAATGTGTGATTGAAAAAGAATGAAAATTTATTGATGTGATATAAAATATTATTTTATAAAAGAATGTGTAGTTGAAAATGAGTAGAAAAATGAGAATGAAAAAAATAATGTATACCAAACATGGGCTTATTTTCAATCCCAAATTTTATAAAATCCACAACTTTTATTAATTTTTTAATCTTATATTTTATCAATTTTCATTAAAATCGTTAAAAATCTAACTTTTAGCTAGGCCAAGCATGGATTGACAATTTCTGCTTGCATGCTAAATTTTAATGGCGTGAAATTGGAGTAACCCCGATAGAAAACGTGCTTATGATAGCTGGATGACATTGCCACGAAACCAGTTCTCTTGGTCTAAGAATTGTGAGACAAGTGGTGACATTGCCTTCTCATGTGGTAACGTTGTTTTTATGTACTTTTCTCGGTGAACACTTTATTAGTAGTGGTATTTTGAAAACTCTAAATTTGATACGACGAACTATGAAAGCACATAGAGAGGGATGCCACATGATATGGAAATATTAAAAGACAAGTGCCACCTCGGAGTCAGTTTAAGACAAATTATGCTCATTGTAGAAGAGTTTCATAAGGAAGTCACACTAGAACAATTTTTTCTAAAAAAATTTAACAAAAAAAAAAATTTTTATTCGAACATGTCTAAAGTTTTTGACCTTAACAATGTCCGAAGACACGCAATATTCAATTTATTCACTAAATGAGGTGTGACTTTCCGAGCATTCGAGAACTAAGCTCTTAGCATTTGGAATACATTTTTCATTGAATTCGTGCAATTTCTTCAACTAGATATTATAATTTTCGTAATATCATATATATGACAATTCAAGCCTATCTCATCTAGAGATGGATATAGATCCATTTGATTCTAATTCCAAGAGAATATAATCGAATTGAATCATGAACCAATGATTTTTTTATAATGTAACTAATGATTTTTTTTTTTTTTTGAAGGTCAATCAAGTCGAAACTGAACCATTCAGTTTATGGTTTGATTTAGTTTGATTTGTTTCTGATTTTATTGCTTCAATTTTCAAATGACAAATGTAAATTAAAATCTACATTATATCCATAAGTTAATAATATACACCTAAATAATAATAAAAAATAAACATCAAACATTAAGCAAATATAATGATAGATAGGGCTAGATGTGGGTTAAGTTGGATTGGTTTTTATCCAACACAAACCTAACACTAGATGGCCGTTTGATCTAAAATCAAACAAATCCAAACACAATTATTAATTTAAACCCAATCCTACCCGAATCGATCAAGTTTGGGTTAGGTTGGTCGGTTGGGGCTTTGGCCCAATTCAAATTAGATTAGATTATTTTTTGTTTAATTTGAATAATTTTATAAGTTTGAAACCACTTGAAAATCTCCGTTATTTTTAACCAACATAAGGAATTCTTTTTGGAAATTAATTTATAAATAAGTTTGAAACTACGAATCATTTTCTTTTTATAATTTTTTTTGGGATTTATTCATTTCATTATCACGCTCTTAATTTTTAGTTTATCGTTAAATTATTTTGCATTTGTATACAGCATTCATACCAATCAATCTATGCGAAAAAATAGGACGTTTTTACATTCTAAATATTTCACTTGCCCCACTATTTTATCTATTTAGATTTTTTTTATTTTAGGTATTGATTTTTTTAATTCATCGGGTTGGGTTGGGCCCGATCTCAAATTTGATTTTCTAACCATATCCAAGTCAGCCCAATTGAGTTTACAAATCAACCAAAACCGGTCAATTTTGAATGGATTGGTCAGTTTGAATTGGTTTTTGCCCAACCATATGGTGTAGGAGTGCCAATGTGTGTCTAAAATTGAAAATGAGAAAAAATGAATTAGAATTTAGACCTAGAATTTGGCCACTTTGTCAGGTAGGTGACAAGATAAAATATAATGATACATTTTTGTCAATTTCACACTTGAAATTTTTAAGTTTGAATTATTTTGGTGCGATTTATTAATTTTTAAGAAGAAAAAAATATATTAAAAAATAATAAAATTGAGTTCATTCTCGATTGCAGTAAGAATCAAATGATTCTCGATCTTAAAAATAAAAATCTTTAATTTTTTTTTATTGAACCGAAATTCAATTTGATTTGATTTTTTAATCTGGTGACGCTGTCTTTATCTTAAACACGACACACAGAAACCGACGGGGGGCAAAAAAGGAATTAAATTACCACTTATAATCAGCACTGAGAAAGTCAGTCCACTGTACGGCCCTCTCAGCGACGAGATAATCCATTCATGATTCAACGGAGCGGAGGAGCCTTCACTAATCTCCTCGCTCCACCGTTGCGCCGCTGCCATGGACTTTAACCTCCCCCGTGGCTCCCCTTCCTCCTCCACTTCCTCCTCCGACCACCACCATCACCCTAACTCTTCCACCCCTCACCACCAAAATGGACATCCCTACTCCTCCTCCTCCCCCACCTCAGACCCCATGCACTCCTGGTGGGAATCCATTTCCAAAGCCCGTACCCGTATCCACATCCTATCCTCTCTCCTTCCCATTGATGAAGAGTCTTCTCTCTCCCTCTCATCTCTCGCTGACACTGATCGCCCCGCCCGCTCTCTCCTCCTCTCCTCTGACGCCTACTTCTACTTTTCCGCCGCCCTTTCTTCCCCTTCCTCCGGCTCCGGCGCTGACCTCCTCTGCCAGTGGCTTTATGATACTTTCCTTTCTTCCGATCCAGATCTCCGTCTTGTCGTTCTCTCCTTTCTCCCCCTTCTTACGTCCCTCTACCTTCACCGCATTCACCACCCCTCCTCTTCAACCGCCGTATCTCTGGCCGGTTTTGAAGCCGTGCTCTTGGCCCTCTATTCCTCCGAAACCAAAGCACGCAATGGCAAACCCTTAACTATTTCGATCCCAGATCTGTCTCAGCCTTCACTTTATCACTCACCTCGGAATCCCATTAAATCGAACCCTAATTCTTCCAATTCTCAGATTAAGCCTTTGGTTGGGGTTTTATCGCCGCCTTTAGAACCACAGATCGCAGTGAAATCAACTAAACGCGCCTGCATTGTTGGGGTTGCTCTGGATTGTTATTATAAGCAGATCTCGCAGATGCCCAGTTGGTCAAAGCTTGATTTTTGTAAATTCACAGCTGACTGGGCCGGTCAGGATTGCCCATGTACGTCAGATTTTGACAAAAAACCTGAAAATTTTGTGGAAAATAATCCCGGTTTTGAGAAAAATGATGGGTTTGAGGAAGATCAGAGGGTGAATTTCAATGAGATTGAAAACGTGGTGGAAAGGGTCAAGGATTTGGATTTTGAGGATGATAATTCCAAGGATGCAAGGCCGGATGCTAGAATTCCGCTTCCATGGGAGTTGCTGCAGCCAGTTTTAAGAATTTTGGGCCACTGTTTGTTGGGTCCTCTGAATGTAGTGGAGGTGAAGGATGCAGCATCAGTGGCATTGCGGCGGCTGTATGCTAGAGCTTCACATGATCTGGTTCCGCAGGCAATTTTGGCGACCAGGAGTTTAATTCAGCTCGACAATAGGGAGCGTGATGCGGTGAAGGCCGCAGCAGCGGCAGCAACAGCCAGTACCCCTGGGTCCAATGCAAATACGCCAAGTAAGGCTAAGAAGCCTGAGATCCTTTTGGTTTCCAAGTGATTATAATAGTAGAAGGCATATGGCTTCTAAACCTGTCGTCGACTTTGATTTTTGCAAAAATGTACGTGTTTTCTATCCATCTTAGTTTTTAACTGCTCATTTGAGTGTATCATATGTATTTATTACCATGAGTATGTTAGAATGAAGTGATAGATGTTACTATTCACAGGAGTAAAAACCTGTGTAAGATTATAATTTTCAATTTCGAATTTCCTTGTCTTGTCAATGCTTTTAGTAGACGCTAATTTGGTGTTTAGTATTTGTATATACCTATGCTTAAAATCATTTCCTTTTGGTGCTTAATTGACTATCTCTACATATTCTTTAATACATGGCTGAACCAACATGTGAAGAGAATTAATTGTGTAACCAACTTCTCTCTAATTGAAACTTCTTTGGGTTTTCACTGGCGTGCGAAGTGTTAACACTGCTTGGCAGTGATTTAGGTCTCATTAGTAATTATTTGCAGCTATATTGTTTTAGGTTTGTTCATATGGCTTAAGCGTACTGCTATAAGAGATCAAGTACAACTCATCTTACAATTCTTTATTTTCTAAGAAAAACTCTGCACTTATTTGTCAGCATAAGTAAACACTGTCAAATTTGAAATATCTTAGAAGTACCATATTGAATCATATGCTGACTCTACTTAGGTTCTGGCGTCCCCTGTAATTTGTAACTTACAACAAATCAGAAGTCCAATAATCAATTCGACTTTAAAACTTTTGTATGTGGTGATGAATTATATGCTCGAGTGGTTCTAAATTTAGGACATCAGAGTAATGATCTCTACTACTTATGTATCAAAGTCAGACCCAGGAAGCAAGCTAATTGATATAGAAAAATGGATGAGGTTATAGTGCACGACTCTCCACCCTGTTACTTTCTCCAACTAAGATGGTGGCAGGAAAATAAAGGAATCAATACTTGAACATGTATTTTGGAATAGATAAAAACTGAACCCCATACTGTGTATGTGAGATGGTGGGAGAATTAGGTTATTACTGCTGTTTTTACCTGTAGATAGAAGAGGAAATGTGCATGTTGCATGTATTCCTCCTTTTATGGTTGTGCTATAAGAGTTATGTATATCTGTCATACAAGATATGTGTTAAACTTAACGGTGGCTTACGTATGTGTGTAAAGCATGCATTCTTTGGGCCCAACAAGCGAAGTGATGAATTGACATATAAAGAACTTGAGTTAGCCATCCCATCATTATGCCTTTTCTTGCCCACACAAACTTTCATCGCTATATTTAACTGCATTATTGTTACTAATTTAGCTTCTTTTTCTAGGGCATCTATTTAACTAAATTTGGTGCCTTCCTAGATAACCTGATTGTTAGCACATCACATATTTTTTCTACTGGTTTGTTTGCTTTACTTACCTCTGCTGTTGTTGACCAGAAAATAGCTAGAGATTTTAAGTCTTGCTCATACTGTTGATGAATGGGTGGAACAACAATAGGGGTACTGGATGTTATTTAACATCCTAGGAGCATGCTGAACTAGTGATATCTTGAATTTTGCGCTTCAGTATTTGTTGATCAAAATTATATGATTTGGTTTGATTGGTTCCTATAGGTAGTTGACTAATGGGGTAGCCTAAGCCTCTTGAACACGCTATGTAGAACTAAAAATGGTTAAAAATGAATGTAGCTTTTATATAGAGTAATGCTAATTAACACCACTAATATTAAAACACCAGTTTAGTGGCATTAATATGACATTAAAAGCCTATTTGACAACTATTATTGTAGAAAAAAAGAGTTTTGAATAGTGATTTTTTAAAAGAATATGTGGTCAAAAATGAGGAAAAAAACTTTTGGTATATGTGTAGAATATTTTATTGTGTGAATGCGTGGTTGAAAATGGTCATGTAGCGTACAATAAAATAAATTAATGATTGTTAAACAGGCTCTAAATTAGAAGCGCAATTAAACGAGTAACTTAATTCTACTTTTTATTGAGCCTATCACATAACACCACCTAAACTCATGTTATAACACTAGTTTTGCTAGACAACATTATTCTTTTACATATCATGGTATGTATAATTGGCAACTTTGCTGGAGAACTTATTAGGACGGTTTGGTCAGTCACTGAGGCTGTTAGATGCACTCATCGGGAGAAACAAGCGTGAGAAGAAGCTTTATTACATGAACTTTGATAATTGAAAAAGGCTTTGCCTTTTTATTACATTACAGAAGTGGTCCAGACCGCAGATCCATGTCAATTACGCAAACAAGCGTGAGAAGAAGCTTTATTGAGTTGACTTCAGTTAAATTGAGTGTTTTAGGAAGTGGGCGGGATTGGTGAAGTTTTAAGAAGATGATTAAGTCGCAAATCTTGTGCTTCCTCTATGGTGAATATGAAGCAGATCAGCTGACATTGTGGAGTGAAAAGAGACAGCAATGCTGTTGCAGCGAGTACGTATAAAATGGGGATAATTATATCCGCTGTCTGCTCTGAAATGGGGGCAAAAGTGGGAAGATTCTGACGTAAAAGATTGTCGATTAGTGATGCTGTGTTTTGATGAAGTTAAATTTAGTATATAGTTAAAACTGCACACAGGCATTCAATCAGTTTCTAAACTGGAAACACAATTTATGCGGATGACCAATGCTTTCTTTTTCGTCAACAATTAAACTGAAAACCGGTTTGTTAGGGTATGAGTCCTATGTTGAGATCCAGTGGTAAATATAGTCAGATGGAGACATGTAGGTAAATTAATGGGAAATTGATAGTATCCAGTGTCATGTGATTCAATCAGTCATGGAAATCATGTAAGAGGGGAACACCTATTCTATTATGTTATCCCCAAGTGTCTACAGTTGTATATAGGCTCAAGCGGATAGGCATCAGTTTGTGCTCAATTTCTCTATATATTGTTGAAGATTGTCCTTGAGACTTGGGACGGACAGTCTTGAATGCATACTTTTTAGCTTGTAAAATTTTTTGGATTCTGGCTGAGCCCAGTTGTTAAGTTGTAAGTGTAATGTCAATCAACCTAGTTGGTCAAGCTTGATTTGAATTTTGGCTTGACAATAGTCTGATTAGACTTTGCTTCAAAAATGAACAATATTTTTGCTCTTTTTTGATATCAAGCCAAGCATGAACATCCTAAAGCTTGGATTAGAGGCCTGATTAACACTAAAACTAGAAGTTTTGGAATCAAGTTACTCGTGTTGTTTATCTCTTAACCAGTGTTATAAAAGACGGGAAAAGGTAGGGCCTAGGTGGGCATAAGCATGAGGTGTGAAAAGACGACCTGCATATGGAAAGGTGTGAAAATGGTGGTTAACCCTTTTTTGACTGCCTAAGCACCAAAAGGCGCGACTAATGCAGTCCTTAGCGTCAAAAGACGCGCCTTATTTATCTGTTTCATTTTCTTAGTTAACTAAACTAATTAAATAAAAGGAATTATTATTAATAAGCTCAGAATAATTGAAATGATATTAAAAATAAGGAAACATCTTGAGGCTTGATTCTGTCACCTTGCCACATCTTGCGCCTTATGGAACCTTTTTAACCATTAGCTAGGTTTTGTTGCCCAACTACATAATGTCGATTTCAAGAAGTCCACGAAACATAAAAGCAAATTTCTTGATAAGCTCCTTTAGCCCACCAGAACAAGGAAATGGAGTATTTTTTGTCATATAGAACTGTTAATCCAAGAATTTGGTCTTATCCGATGGATTGATGTCAACGGAAAAGAATTTAGATGGAAATTGAACTAACTTTGTACAGATTAGTTGTCAGATTGCAATATTTAGGTTTATTGCTTGCTAATATTTGTTCTTGGTGGTAAATCCAAATTAAGTTTGAATTGCTTCAAACTGGATTCTTTCTATCTTTGATTCTAACAAGTTGATTGTGACATTTTTCAACTTTGCTTTCTAATAATTCTGCGGAGTACAAATTTTTATGTTATTGTGATATCTACAATTCACAGTTTCTACCAAACTTAGACTATGGAAATATACATCTAAACTGATGGCACGTCTGTCTCACCTTCATCTCATCTATTAGTTAGCGCTACCAGCAGCCAGGCTTTGAAAGCTTCTTATTGAGGGAGTTCATTCATCAAATATTTTTTAATAAATTTGTGTACCTTTTTGTACTTATTTCCTAAAATTTGTACTCGTATTTTCCTATTGGTTCTTCTTTTAAAAATTTTAGGTGCTTTGTGTGGACATTTTTTTTGGAGAGTGTAGGTTTTATGTATCTGTTTTAGTTCAAGGGATAAAAAGCATTGCTTCTGGATCAGGGAAGAGTCAATGGTATTAAGCTCTCTATAGCTGCCTTTCTTTTATATTAGCTAAACAGCACTAGCAGTTTAGAATGGTCGACTTATCCGGTTGATATCTTTTACTGTGTTTGCTATGTTGTGTTGGACAATACGGAACACAATAATAGCTTATCGATTATACTGAACATACACTCAAAATGGGATTTTAGAACTACGAGAAATATTTTTGTTTGAAGAGTTGATAGATCCCTTCAAATAAGTCTTTACTAAATTCTAATGGTAAGATTAAATTGGAGCTCTGGTATACATGTGCCAAAGCAATTATTTTGTTATCCATCTTTTCCATGTAAGGGTATACTATATATCTGTGTTTTTCGTTGACATGCGTTGAAATCCGATGGACTTTTTAAGTGTGTGTCCAAATCCGGGTGAATTTTACCCATGGTTTTGGACACCAACTTTTATCCGAGATTCCAAACCAGTGGCAGTGGGTGAAAAGATGCAACTGGAAATTATTTCACCTCAAGTGCCACCCATGATCTCAAATTACCCTTCTGCCCCACCCTTTTTTTTTTTAAAAATATTTCATAGTTTTGATAAAAATCAGATTTTTAATACATTTCGATAGAAGTTTATGAAACGTGTGATTGAAAAGTTGAAGATCCTATCAAATGTATGAATGAAATTAATTGTTAATTTTGATTTAAATTTTAACTTACTTTTTGAGCTGAACCAAACATGAATATGGATAGATGATTGGAAATGGAAATGAGAGGACACCTCTAAATTATTCTTGAAAATAAACTTTAATTCAAGACAACCTAGAAGGGTTATGTTGTAATTTTAAGTTGGCGACCGACCGTAAAATGTAAATCCGAATCCGACTTTAGAAATGACAACGAAACCATCAAATGTTGTACTGGAACGGATCAAGATTCAGGGGGCTGACCATCAATTTGAATATTGAATGCTTTCTATAAATACCTAACTTAATCAATCACACTCATAAACTCCCACCAATATCCCTCTCTTCAAATTAACTATGTACCAACCAAACCACAATATAATGGCCAAGAACGTTGCTGAAATAACCAGTTTGGCCTCCATCGATCAGAAGCTAGCCATTGCCAAACGATGTTCTCACGGTACATAACTATCCTTGTTTCTTCATACAATACTGTTAAGATTTGGGGTTCATTTTAAAATGTCAACATTTTTAAGAAGAGTTGTTCAAACCTTATAAATTGGTCTGTGTTTACATCTTTATTCGATGTGATATTTTATTTCTTAACATGTCACTTCGATATGGTGCCTCGTTTGAGTAGACCAATTTTGAAATTCGCGTGCTTAATTTTTTTTAGTTTTAATCTGATCGAAGTGTTCATTGAAACTTAATGAGCTCTGATATCATGTTAAAATTTGATATTCCATCTTAAAATGTTAACATTTTAAGAGGAGTAGTACAAATTCTTATAAATTAGTCTACATTTTCAACTTTATACGATGTGAGATTTTATTCCTTAAGGCCTTAACAAATACAATACTAAACGAACAGTATAATGAACATATTTATATGTGCAGAAGGTGCAATGGCGGGAGCCAAAGCAGCTGCCTTGGCTTCCATTGCTACTGCGATTCCTACGGTACATCAATTAAATTAATAATTATATGCTTTGTTGCATGTTTGATTAATTTAAACTTATTATGGACCTACTTTTTAATGTGTTAATTAAAAAAGTTGGCAAGTGCAAGAATGGTGCCTTGGGCAAGAGTCAATCTCAATCCCACCGCTCAAGCTCTCATCGTCTCCACAGGTTACTAAATTGTTTGTTCAGTTTAATTTACAGTAATATTTATTTAAATTAAAAGGATTTATTTTGATTTAAATAACAGTGGCTGGAATGGCATATTTCATCGTGGCTGACAAGACTGTTCTGGCTAAAGCACGTCGAAATTCCTTCGACCAGGCCTCTCCCCGTCATTGAACCATAATTTTCTATATTAATTTTGATTTTCGCAATCAGTTATGTAATATTTATCTACCTTTTACCGCTTACAATATTAAATAAAATTTTGCTCTCTTCTCCATTATTCTATATTGTAAAATTGCATAACTTCTTATTTTATATTATATACTGTGCACAAATTTTAAAATTGTATTACTGTCTAATTTGTCATGTCTTTTCTGGTTCATTTTTTTCTAGAAACGATGATTCTAATAGATGTCCTGGTCGAACCACCTTACACGCACCCATTATAGACACCCGTAAGGTTAAATAATACAAGGAAAATGCAATAAATCTTAGAAAACTCGTGTATCTAATAAGTTTAAAAAATAAAAAAAGTAGACAAGTTGACACGTTGAGATTAATTGAATAGGAAACTATACACAAACGGAGTGGGGCAACCCATTAATCGAATTGAATTGGGAGCTGTTTGGTCGGTGGTTATGGACAGTTAAAAATATGTACAAATGCACTGTATGTATCTCTCTCACATAATAGAGAGAGAGAGAGAGATACTGCATTGATGCTGTCTCTTGTAAAATCAGCAAAGGCATTTCTACAGAGAGGGGGCCTTCTGCACTCTACATCTGATTAGACCATCTGTCATTCAGCCACCATTTTATTTTCCTACCTCCACACCCCACTACCCCACTCCAACCCAATTATCTTTTCTTTTCTTTTTTTCCCCAAATATCGAATAAATAATGAAGATTTTAATCCAAGTAATTAAAATATCCATGCTACACGAACACCTCGACTGGCACATTGTATAACTGAATACACACACCTTGGGGGTCGGGCATTATTTTATTCATGTGAGACTCACGCGCAATGTGAGGGTCGATCACCCAATGTGTCAACCATTTTCAAGTAAAGTGACTTTACTCTAATTAACAGGTCGTGAGGAACAATGAACCATAGTTGTCTATGTACCATCTCATCTTTCCTCTTGGTCGTTGAAAGGGAATAAGAAATATTTCTTCTTGAGACTCGTAATTAACAAATGATGAAGGAGACCGTGCATCAAATATTTGTGATGTAGATTTTTGGACATGAGTATGATAGATTTTGCATATACATTAATTCAAGCAAGAACCATTGGTGGCAATGAACATGTTTAAATATGGAATAATGTTAATATTACATCATTGTGTACGATGGATTATTAACACTTTTTTTATTCTTTTATTTTTTTTTCTCTCTTTCGCATCATCAATTTATACATCAACGTCCACAAATAACATTATTCTTAAATACATAATCTTAAATAATAGAAATTTATTCTTTAATGTTGTTAATTTGTCATATTCTCTCTGAAAACTTTATTGAGGAAAAGAAGATTGCCCACGTCAAGTCGTGTCTGAAAATTGAAATGTGAAAAGAGGAGTGGCAGGATCAGGGCAGTGGGTGGCAGGCTTTTGCAGAGAACCACTGAACAAAAGTTAAATTATACCCAAAGGATTAAAAGGTTTTGTAAAAGAGGGAAAATGAAAATCAACGATTAAAAATACTTCCCAAACACATTCATAGTAATTCAAATTGTATTTGATTGTTTAGATTAATGGTAGCACATTAGCCCTGTTTGGGCTCCATTATTCTCCATTAAATTATAATTCATTTTTTCATATTCTTATCAACTATACATTTTTAATAAAATAATATTATACGTAAACTAAAAAAAATTCCTTATTTTTAACAACACACTCTAAAAAATTACTATTCCTCTTATTATAATGTGGATTAATGGGAGTCAAACGCGTGCTAAAAGTCGAATTAGACACAGATGAAGCTAGTTTGCTTATGTAAACGGACTATATCATATCTTGCGATAGGGGTTGTTACAAAAAGTGTACACTTATTTTTGTAGTTGAAAATTGTTCTATATATGATTAGCTGACGGGAAGATCAAGCTATTAAAGCTAGCCTTATGTAGAGTGTTTCTATTTCGTGTAGGGTTGAATCAGACTTATTTTGACCCATAGTAGAATGGGAAACCTCAACCTCAATTTTTCTTTATTCGAAGTGTAAATTGATTCTTTTAGCGATAGTGTGTTGAAAAGCAACGAAAAAGTATGTGTCAAATTGTTAATATGTGAAAATAATCAAATATAGGACTGAAAATATAAGTATAAGAAAAAAATATTTTCAAATAATCTATGCCAAACAAGTCCTAAGTTAGTAGGTCCATTTTGATACAACCATTGCGATCAAGAATCTTAATTTCTCTTTTTCTTTTTCTTTTTCTTTTTCTTGTTCTTTTTCTTTTTATTTATACTTATTGTTTTGTTTGTTTGATATGGAATCTATGCTACATTTTCATGTTAAAATTGAAGAGAAGAAAAAGAAAAGAAAATTTCCCTAAGAGACTGTCCCATTCAGAGAAACCCTCTAAAGGTATCCTCTCCAATTTCTATGATTATATATACGAAACGCATAGATAGATATATACCCTACACTAGACACTAGACATATACCCTACACACAGATCCTACAGCTAGACTTCAACAGTCCAAAAAGCCAACAATTCTTTTCTTGTTCTTCTTCTTCTCCTTAATTTTTCTCCTGCTTCTGCATTATCATTTATTTCCTTCTTCTCTCAAAATCAAATGATGGCTGATAAAGAAAGCTCCAAAAAGCCAATTGTTAATAACAACAGTAATAATTCTAAGAAAAAGAAGAAAAAGAAGAGAGGCGGTGCCAAGAGGAAAATGACCCTTGAACAAACAGTGGCGTACAAATCAGTCCGTGAATGGGTTTTCTTGGACCGGTCTAATGATAATAGCTTTAATTCAATGAGTCTTTTTGATTCAGTTTTGGATGATTTTGGGGTGCAATGGTACCAGCCAAAGGAAAAACTTATCTTTGAATTTCACTGTCACACAACATGCAGTGATGGATTCTTGTCTCCTTCCAAGCTTGTGGAGAGAGCTCATCAAAATGGCGTGAGCTTTTCTTTCATTTACTAATTTTTTTTTTGTTGGGGAGGTGGGGGCATTCTTGATTTGTTTATTGTGATGGGAGCTTGGTTTTCCTTGAATTGGTTTTGGTATACATTTGAATGTGCTATTTTTGTTTTTTTCACCCTGTTCATGTTCAACTGGGTTTTCAGTTATAAACGAAAGGATTTGATGTTTTTTGGATCATGGATCTGATATTTTTCCCATTTTTGTTAAATTTCAATTTGGTTGAATTGTCTTCTGATTGTCAAAATTCCCCTTTTTTTGCTTCTTCTTTTGGATAAGTTGGGTAGGTGATTGAATTGTGACGAATTCTTCTCTTTAAAGATTGCTTATATTTATTGCCCTCCTGAAGTACTGTTAAAATTAACGCCTCTTCTGTTTTAAGTCAAAAATTCTATAATCCTAGGTGTGTTTATGTATAAGCTCTTCAACTTTGGAGTCAGTTGAGTACATAAGTCAATGGAAATTGGATAGTGCATAGACCATCAATGATTCCTGCGTGCTCAATTAGTGTTGGAATTAAGGTTTGAAGTCTCTGGTCTCCACACATTAGACAAAACCAGAGCGTTCTGATATTGTAGTTCAAATGTCATCAAGTGCAGAACTTGATAATGTAGGTGAAAACATGAAAGCTGTGTTGTATGAGTTGGATAGAAATTTTCAGAATTACCAAGAAGGATCCTTTTTGTAGGTTTATGACACTCCTTGGGCTATTTTGTTTTTGCTCAATTTTTCATTGTGAAGGGGAAGGAGACAGAGTTAGGTTGTAAAACTTATATCATTTTTTTCGTTATCCATATGCCATCTTTTCAACTTTATCATCAAAGTT
>CAIGRP010073149.1:0-19809 GCA_903798385.1 Fraxinus cuspidata | reverse complement strand
TTGGAATTATCACGTGATTTATAAAATTTTTTTGTAAGATTGTTATTTATGAAACGCGATTCTTATAATGTAGTTGTTGTGTGTTGTTCCCAAATTTATTCATTTCAAAATTAATTACGCTATATTTACACTTTAGTTTATACTCTACCAAGTGACATGATCTGTACCACTGATTTTAAACACACACACCACATCACTGCATCTCTTTTAATATTTCCCAAAAATGCCCACTGAGACAATAGGCGAACTGGCTTTTCCCCATTACCCACTGCCCATCAGTCCCCACAGCGCAAAAAAATCAGGCCATTGAAAAATATATTTAAAGTAAAATATAATAAAAATGGTGATTGTGGCTCTATGCTACCTAACCTGTACCAGCGAGTCTCAGATTTCAAACCCACAGACCCAAACCAGGATTATGGAAAAAAAAAAAAAAAGAGCATCAAATAAGGGCTAAAAAATAATTTTAATTTTTCATAAATTACGTTATACCAATTTATTATTAAAATTGATTATTTACGGTGTATTGATTTATTTTATTTTTAATGAAAAATATCATTTTTCACCAAAGTTCCTACTTCTAAATGTTTGATTAACTTTTTTTTCCATTAAAAATATTTTCCAAATGTTGGTAATGTGATTATATATTTATCAAAATTAAGGAAAACATTTTATTTAGTGAGGGATTGATTTATATTTTCTAGGCAATTCGCTCTCTCTCTTTTATCTACCCCTCTTTCATCCATCCACCGATAAAAAATGGGTAAATATAATATTTTTCAGGTTGGAAATTAAATTAATCAAACACATTTATTAATAATTTTTGTGCAAATAAGTTCTAAACAATTCAATTACTTATACCTTATTTTCTTTCTATGCAAAATCCTTGTTTGCAATCAAACACATTCTTGGTGAAATAGAATAATTTATGATAACATATTATCAAACAATATATATTTTAAAGTTGGTGAATCTTACAAAAATCAACTACAAAATAAAATACAAATAGATAATAAATTAACTTGACAAAATATGAAATAAAAAAAAAATTAATGAATTGAATTGAATTAGAATTACAAAATGTGTTGTGAATGATAAGATTGCATCAAACAATTCAATAATAAGTGGACTAAGATTACATGCTAAGATAGTGTTAACAACAATAAGCACGGTTGAAAATAAAATAAAAATAAATAAATCTAAATAATCACGTATGAGCCATTGAATGGTCATTCCATAATTGTGTAGCAATTTGATCCTTGATTTGTTATAGGCATATTTGGATGGGCGGAATAAACAAGGTAAAATTGATATGTAAATGAACTATATTTTAACAAAAAATTATCTTTTAGCTATCTTTCTCCTTTAATATGAAGGAAGTGATAAGTGTGTTTTACACATTTATTTATAATTACAAACTTGAAATTAAAAATAAATAAATCTAAATAATAATGTATGAGCCACTGAACGGTCATTCCATAATTGTGTTGTGTAGCAATTTAATCCTTGATTTGTCATAGGCATGTTTGGATGGGCGGAATAAACATGGTAAAATTGATATGTAAATGAGTTATATTTTAACAAAAAATTATCTTTTAGCTATCTTTCTCCTTTTAATATGAAGGAAGTGATAATTGTATTTTACACATTTATTTATGCTTACAAACTTGAAATTTATTTGCAAAAATATATAATCTTTTAGTGTAAATATTATTATCGTACTTAAAATTTGGACTCGAAGGCATTTGAAATAGAAATGATGAATTCTTTTAGCTTGATTTGAGTTGAATTGGAGCGGTTAAAGGCCAGTAGATTGCATGAGATTAATAAGAAGCATTTAGGGAGCAATAGAAGGTAATTCACGAGTCTTGGGGAGTGAAATTCAACTTATTGAAAGTTTGGGGACCAAATTGCACATTTTCGAAAGATGTAGAGGACTATTTTCGAAAGATTATTGAGGCTTGGGGACTAACGTGGAAGCTTTTAGAAGAGTCGGGATCAATATTGAATAATAGGACAAAAATGATCAAATGGGGCGAAATCACGAAGCATTAGAGCAAATTGAAATTAGCTAAAAAGTTTAGAATTGATAGCAAATAAATTATGTCCTTATTTGACATCCTTTAATTTATTTTAATTTTTGCTACAAAATAATTTTCAATCACATATTTGCACCAAAATATTCCATACGTAAACTCAAAATTTTATCTGCTTCTCAATAACACATTCTCGTAAAATACTATTTGAAACCTTTTTTTTTAGGGAATCAAATAGGGCTACATATGGAGAGTTTTCAAGTTTCATGGGAGTCTCTTACAAATTTTCATCATCTCCAAAATTAAAGAAAGGGGAATTGAATTACTTTTAATTCTTATGTTTTGAGGGTTTCACTGAAAATGTTCTAAACGTAAAATATATTTGTCGGGTTTTATGTTAGAAATTTAGTATTGTTTTCAAAAATCTATTTTAAGAAAACATAATCAAATAAATCTGGGATGTTTTATAAAATTGAAAAGAGCAAACAGAACACTCCTAAATTATTAGTAAATTGTGATAAAAATTATTGACTTTTATTTATATTTTTATTGACTTTTTTTAGCTAAACAAAGTAAAAGCTAAGTCTTAAACTATATTACCTATGTTCTCACATTACAACTCCTAAATACTTGAGAGATTGAGAGAGATGTACCATGCTCAACCTCACTTAAAAACTAGAAAATTTCACGTGTGTTTAGCATCCGTTTGGACGTAATTTATAAATTGATTTCTAAATTTAGCCAAAATAATATGTTAATTTTAATCACAAATCTATGACTACTCATTTATTATCTACACATCTTGTAGATCCACTAATATTGTTTTTATAAATTGATCTATAATTTTTGCGAAACGGATGAATCATGTGATGTAATTAAAAAAGTTGATAAAAATTTAAATAAGAATTAACAATTAATTTTAACCACATATATAGCGAAATTCACAATTTTTATTAAAATTTTTATTTACATATTTCATTAACTTCTATTAAATTTTAATATACGTGGCCTTAGTTTCTCACACAATTACTTGTTAGTGCAGTATGAAATAAAGTTAGGAGTCCTCTTCAGAATAAACTAGTAAATGGGCTAATTTTCATTTTATTCTCTCAAATTAACCCTTCTTGAGTAAATTCTTCAAATCAGAATAAAAAACCCAAATCTCTGTCTTCCGCTTTACGGACCCGTCCTTCGAACAGTTCTTCCAGTCGAGTCGTCGGTTCTATATCCTTAATTCGCCGTCTGATCGTTCATTTTTTCTCGATTCCATTCTTCAATTAAACTCCAAAAAATCGGATAATTTTTCTGCTTGGAAAGGGAAGTAATGGCTTCGAGTGCTGACGGCGGAGTAGCGGCGTGGCAGCCGCAGGAGGAGGGGCTAAGGGAGATCTGTGGCCTTCTAGAGCAGCAGATGGCTCCCACTTCCGACGATAAGTCTCTGATTTGGCAGAAGCTTCAACTCTATACTCAGTTCCCCGATTTCAATAATTACCTTGCTTTCATTTTTGCCCGCGCCGAGGTTAGATTTATTTATTTATCTTAATTAGTTTAGTTTTGAGCCTTTTGAACTTGTTTGGTTGGTTTCTAGTAATGTCTTGTTATTAGAGTTTGATTTTTGTTTATGAGCATTTTAAAAGCTTTGTATGGTATGCCGTGATGAAGTCAGTAAAGTTTTAAGAGATGAAATAAAAGAGAAATGTATTTGCTGATTTTCCTCGGGTTCAACGGGATTGTTTGATTTTGGTTTATGTAGGCTAAATCTTGTTACTTATATCTAAGTTTTCTATTTGCTGCGTATAAATGGTTTAACTCTAGGTATATTTAGGACTTGTAGAAAGAGTTTCTTTGGTTTCTTAATGTATATTAATACCCTTTAGTTTTATGT
The DNA here is from genome assembly GCA_903798385.1 of Fraxinus cuspidata. Classification (NCBI taxonomy): domain Eukaryota; kingdom Viridiplantae; phylum Streptophyta; class Magnoliopsida; order Lamiales; family Oleaceae; genus Fraxinus; species Fraxinus cuspidata. Next base: position 15,888 of record CAIGRP010073149.1, on the reverse strand, counting down.
TTTTACTATACAACAATATCAACAACCCTTATTCATTACACAAATCTTTTTATATTGCTGTGTTTGATCTAAAATCCCTAGTTTTACAGCATAAGTTGAACCTTTGAAAGTTAAATTGTGAATGAAGATTTAAAATAACAACCACGCATTCAGGGCCTGGTTAAGAAATAACAACAATCGCTCAAAAATTAGGATTGGCTATATATATGTATATATTTTTTTTTGCACCTTTGTTCACTCTCCAATATCTAAATGATCTAGTGCATTTTTGACAATGCTTAAATTATAATTGAAGTTGGTAAAATACACTTTTTATCTACATATATATGCACCCACACCTTATTACCCACTTTTTATCCACCCTAAATGTGGACCTCTTGCTTGCATTTTAATTTGAGCACTCCCAAACAAGAACCTAATGTAATAGAATCTTTTGCAACCACATCAATCAAGATCATTTTAAATTGTTTTATTACTACAAGTGAACAAGAGCTTCATTAGGTTTTCGCAAGCCATGCATGTTTCTCCTTTCCTTGATTTATCCTCATTAGTATCATCTTTACTTGTAGGCACTTGGCATATATACTTATGTTATACACACTAGTTTGCTCACCTATTCAATTTAACATTCTTATTTGTGTTACTTCCATCTTATTGATACTTTATCCTTTACCATCACAATGCCTAGCCCCTGTTTGACAACTGTTAAAAAAAGTTTTTTTGGGGGAAATGATTTTTGGAATAGTGATTTTTTTGGAGAATGTGCGGTTAAGAAGCACTAAAAAATTTTGGGTTTACGTTTAGGATATTTCATTGTGAGAATGTGTAGTTGAAAATGAGTTTGAGAAATAAAGAGTTGTACAGGGGCTTAATATCCCAAAGTATAGTTATTCCAATAACCACTCTAGAGAATTCGTCTTTTAGCTTTGTACGTGCCTTCTGTTGGTATTTCACACCGCTCTATTATCCTTTTCAAATCCTCATGTCTAATGCATAATTGAATCTAAGCACCTAAACATCAATTTTTTGGGACAGTCCCTTGTAATATATTCTTGTATGACTAAAATGGCATTCTATATATTCCTACTTCTAGTTAATCTACAACCTTTAGATTCCAAAGCCTCCACTTGAAGTATCCCTCCAAAGATCTAACTTATGAGTTATTCCCCCTGGCCATATAAATTAAAGCTATGTTATCTGTGAATAATGCCCCTCAAGATCAACCTGGGCATGTCTTGGAATCTTATCTATGACTAAAGAAAAGAGAAGGCCTAATGAGAAAATGTTTATGTATTACTGTAGCAATAGGAAATTTTGTACTGCTATTCCCATTGAATATTAAGTTGGTGACTACTTTATTATATGTATCCTTAATAATATTAATCTCTAATAAAAGTTCCTTCTCTAGAGCCTTCCGTATCACTTCTGTGAACACCCTATCCTAGGTATTTTCGACATTTATGCAGAAACACGTGCAAATCTTGTTTCTGTACTTCTCTATCAATATTTGGATTAGCTAAATGACTTCAACAGTAGATATCCCGAAAACAGAACAAAACTGGTTTTCTGAGACCTTTTTGAATTACATCTCTTAATCTGTCTAATCATGTTTTCCTATAATTTCAGAGCATGTATTCAGAACTTCAATAGATCTATATTTATGACAGATTGAGCATCTCTTTTAATCTTACATAGGAACTATAACAATCTTTTTGTGGAAAAGCTATAAATTTTTCTTTTGCACGCGAGTAGATAAGAATACTGACTGAATTATGTTACAAATCATTTTTACCTCAAACATGTGTCTTATTGTCAACAAATGATAATTCTTACAATTCTGAGTTAAATGGGCCTTCATGATGGAATATTTTCCAAATTTAGTTAATAAAGTGAACTTGAACGTTATATGACAGGGAAAACCAGTGGAGGTTAGGCAAGCTGCAGGGTTGCTTCTGAAAAATAACCTTAGAAGTGCATTGGAAACCATGCCACCTGCAAACCAACATTATATAAAATCAGAGTTGTTACCTTGTATGGGAGCCTCAGATAGGCAAATCAGGTCTACAGCTGGTACCATCATTAGTGCTTTTGTTCAGATTGGTGGAGTTGTGGGATGGCCTGAATTGCTGCACGCACTCGTAAAGTGCTTAGATAGTAATGATCCTAATCACATGGAAGGTGCTATGGATGCATTGTCTAAGGTATATATATTTTGTCTCTCTGAATTATATGTAAATCTCAAATATTTTACTTATCATTGTAGTTTATATAAAAACTATTTTGTGACAACTTCTTTATGCATAATTTTTTATTATCTGAACTATAAGTCTGTTACTGTCTGTTGCCTTCTTTTGTACATTCTCGCTCATAAACCATTTTGTGAAGGCAGCTATCTTTTTTGGTGATATAATTACTACCAAATCTAGTTGAATCTGGATAACACTTTCGAAGATTTGACGCAGATTTGTGAAGATGTACCACAGTTGCTAGATGGTGATATTTCTGGATTATCTGAACGACCTATCAATGTTTTTCTTCCTAGATTTCTCCAGGTTCTCACATTTTTATCTATCTCCGCTTTCCCCTTAAGCCAACCATTCCCACAAAAATAGTTTGTTCATATTGGTTGGGCTAATTAAATATTATAAGATTTCTTTAGTCAATCTTCAATCAAATACCTCATAACACTTTCCATGTTTATCTTTTTTTAATCTGCAAACAGCTTTTCCAATCACCACAGACTACTCTACGAAAGCTTTCCTTAGGTGCTGTGAACCAATTCATCATGCTCATGCCTACGGTGAGTACAACTCTGTTAGACTTTGAACTGTAACTTCCCTGTCTTTCCTTTAGGACTTATTTCAATCTGAAAGAGCTGAAATGTCATCTCTTACCAGGTATTGTATATGTCCATGGATAAATATCTGCAAGGTTTGTTTGTTCTTGCTAATGATCCTGCTCCAGAGGTGCGGAAATTGGTAAGGAATTTTTCCTGTTGTCATTTTTAATCCACAGGAGTCAAATGCATCATACTTTTGAATCGATGTATAAGGATGTACTGAAAAATTACATTTACACTCTCGTTTCCTCTGCAACTGTTGTTATAAGTATTTTTTTTTAAAATTTAGGATATAGTGCCAATAAATTGGCAGGTATGTATTGGTTCTTCATTTTTTTGCTGAATTATTATTCACTTCATGATCGGTATTTGTTTTACCTTGCAAGATTTTAGTTTATTATGATGAATCTAAGTACATATTAATCTTCCAATAAATGAGCCAGTGTGTTGCGAAGATTAGTGACTTGGATGACCACAATTTGTAATGCTGAAGTAGGATGACTGTTATTCAATACATGCCTCTGGGGAGAGGCATCCAAGTTTTCTTGAATGTTAAGTTTCTTAGTGACGAAGTATTGTTGAGTTAATGAGTTTTGTCTTAGGAGGTCGTACTTTTCCTATGACTTGCATTCTGGCTCTGTTTGTAGCCCAGACTGATTTTGGGCCTGCAAGTCTGATTTTGTGTGTACTGTTCACAAGCCTTAGTTTTGTAGATCTGTTTCTTTTCAGATTGACCTTAATTTTCATCTGTCATAAAAATTGTCATCCTCAGATATCTATGACTATAATTTGTAGTCTTTTTATAAGTCAGCTGTATCTTACTGATTAATTGGGATTGCTTCATTTAGCTTTCTGCCATTGTTTGAACAGGTCTGCTCAGCATTTGTTCAACTTATTGAAATTCGCTCAGCTGTCTTGGAGGTGCGCATTTTCTTGTTAAAATCTATCTGTCAAATGTAGTATGTCAAATAGTTTCAAATGTCACCAGTCCTCACGTTTTTTTTTTCTTCTAAATTTAAAAAATTAGCAAAATCTGATGACAATTGACAATTTATTCTTCACCAATATTTCTATTTGCACCTGCTGCTGTTCCCTTATATAGTTCCCAATTTAATTATGCAGCCACATTTAAGGAATGTAATAGAATATATGTTGCTAGTTAACAAGGATTCTGACGATGAAGTAGCTCTAGAAGCCTGTGAATTCTGGTAATATTTTTGCGCTCTGGTCTAGATGTTCAAATATCTTGGTAGCTGCCTTTTAAACTAGGTGAAAATCTGTGCTATTCTTTCACCTTTTCCCTTTTGAGCTGGCTATTAAATTACCTAATGCTATTGGTGTTACAAGTGAAGTTGTTTCACTTGCTAAAATTGAGAATGCTTCAAGTTCGAGAAATTATTTGTGATGTTATCTTTGTGCCTCGAATCTCGTGCATCCTGTGAGGTCCTGCTCATATAGTAGTTTAAGGTTGTCATTTAGTGTATTGTAATTTTCATTGGAAATGATATTCATTAATTCAGTTTTGTCAAAAGGAAAACAAAGATTTACACTTGTTTTGTCTAATGCACTATTTCTAGTTTCCACATTATTGAGGCACTCCTTTCTCTTTGCTTAGATAAGAGTTATGTCGGGGAGTGTCTGGTTGGTGGGTTTATAGATAATTACTCTGTCTCCATTCTTGAGTATCAGAATATTTCTCAGATTTTCGAGGATTAGGAAGGACTTTTTTAACTACTTATTTTAAGAATGTATTAGATGGTTTTTAATTATAACTGCTACTGAAGAGTTTTTAAATTTGAGTTTATGAGTGGACGTATACGTGCAATGTTTCAAATCTCAACATATATATTGAGATGTGAGACCTAACAGTTTTTTGAATTTGATCTTTTGATGAGGAAGATTCCCTAGAATGTGATCCTTTATCATATGGAGCATATGGAGGCTGCTTATATGTCTATCATGTCCTAGTTGATTGCACACTATTTTCCTGTCTATATGTATTTGATTAATGAGGATAATGGAGCTTTGAATTTCGTTCTCTCCCCATCAGGGTGAGCTTGAATGATATGAGCCAGTTCGCATGGGGGCGCTGAGATTAATCACCTTTGTATAAGCAATAGGTTTTTGTTGTTTTGGGAATTAAAATTGCGTTTTCTAAACTCTTTCTTTAAGGAGTAATTCAAGCACTCAAGTTGAGCGTCTAGTTCCTAGGTTTCTATAGCTGTACTTAAAATCAAAAGATGGTGAACTTATCATTCTATGACAAACTGTTATATGACCTATTAAATCAATGTCTTTAGTTGTACCGGGTAAAGCTCAATTAGCTACCTTGCAGATGGACATAAGATCTTTAGCTTATGTTATTCTCTGGTAATTCATAATTGCTTTTGGCTTGTTCATTTACTGTGAGGCATTTATTCTTTTTGGTTAAACCATCTTTCTACTCTTAAATGATGAGTTTTCTTGATTTTTATATTTATTTTCACTATTTAGCTGCTCACTTGTTGATTGACAGGTCTGCTTATTGTGAAGCTGATTTGCCCCCTGAGAACTTGAGGGAGTTCTTGCCACGTCTTATTCCGGTACAATTTATGACGTGATCAGCTTTTCACTAAATGAGAATTTTCTTCATATTTGCTGGTAAATTTACCCCTACTTCTGCAGGTATTGCTGTCGAATATGGCTTATGCTGATGATGACGAATCACTTGTGGATGCTGAGGTTTTGTTGCTGGTTTCATATCCTGAATCTACTTCTTTATCAATAAAATGGATGACAAATTAATGCTCTTTGATTTTTCTTTGCTACTTTGTCATTGCAGGTGGATGGATCTCTTCCAGATAGAGATCAGGTTCAGTTGTCATTTTTCCATACACCTCTATGGTATCCTTCTGATTTTAGTTTCGTTTCAAATATTTCTCATTAGCAATTATGTTGGGCAGGATCTGAAGCCTCGTTTCCATTCATCACGTTTTCATGGGTCAGAAGATGCTGAAGATGAGGTAACTTCTCTTATTTTATCATTATTTATATGGATTTGGTTGGAATAGATGGGTGGGTGGACTTAAGCTTGTACTTGCAATGACCTGGATCCCTTATTTCTGGGCCAACTTTCCTCCTATTGTTGACCAGGATGATGACATTGTCAATGTATGGAATTTACGAAAGTGCAGTGCAGCTGCTCTCGATTTTCTATCTAATGTGTTTGGAGATGAGATTCTATCCACTTTGATGCCAATTGTACAGGTAGATAATTGATTTATATGTCAATTAATATAGAGGCGTAGGGAATTATTTTTCTATTTTTCCTTCTCTATCCTAAATATTCCATTTTATATCATTTAGTTGAAGGTTTATTGATAACCATAGATCTTTTCTATTTGAGTTTGCTTAAGAAGCATGGATGCGAGACGACATGGTATGGACTCGCTCATACTTGATTTTTCGAAAAAGTAAGACATGATGATTTAAACTCTTTAAAACTGTACATGTAGTATATATTTGTTTTTATACTTCAATAAAATATATAAATTTTATCTTTTTAATTTCAATCTTCTAAATAACAGTAGCCATTTGTCATATTAAGCCTTGGTTTGATAACCATTATTTCAAAATGTTTAATTCTCACTCTCATTTTCAAGCACAATTTACACAATAAAATATTTTGCACGTAAACAAAAAACTTTTCCCTTATCTTTAACCACACACTCCAAAAAAATCACCATTCAAAACTCTATTTTCTCAAAATAATGGCCGTCAAACAGGGTTTAATGTAACTCTTGACTTACATCATATATTACTACGGGCAAAATTATGAAACATGACTATAGTAGATTTTCCTAGGAGTGTCGGGCACAACGTTTCCGACACATAAATGCCACCCTAGTAAGTGTCCGTGCTTCATAGGAGTCTGCATTGGTGTAATTCTCCTGATTGTATCAAACCACAAATTCTCCTTTTGCTTTGCATGCATTATCCTATGGAACTTGAATTATACTTGTTGATTTGACATAAGTTCCTGTAGATTTAGTGATGTATTGGACGGGAAGGCAAAAAAGGATTAATGCAGCTGACCCTATGATAGGAATTGAAATTATTTTTTTGTTGTGATTTGATACAAGTTCTCTGATGTTGATCAAAGTTTGCATCACAGAGGTTTGAGATATTTGTTTTTGACAAACAAATAACACGAGTCTTTTAAATCAAATCATAAGAGGAGGTGTAAAGTTGTCTGATGTAGTGATAATCGCATATAGTTAGATTGCTCTGTTGATATTGGAGATGACTTGAAAATTTTCAAGTTATTTAGCAATGAATGAAAATATTTTAGTGGATACCCAATTGCACAAGTTTTTGTTGAAAGAAAATGACTCGATAAAGTAATTCTTTTGTTGGTGTGTATAGAAGGCATAGGTGGAGGCCGTGGTGCACTGACATGAACACGTGTGTCCGACACGGCGCATGTTGGATACTTTGACACACGATTTTTCAAAAAGTATTGACATGATACGTCATTAACATGTTGATTAAATTCTTTATAATTCTTCATTTATGTAATATAAATTTAGTTTTATACTTCTTATTGAAATATTTTAACAATGAATACATATTTGTTATTTACTAATAAATTTTAGTTAAAAATATATAATATTTCAAATAAGAAAAAAATGATCTTGATAGTGTTCGAGGAGTGTCAGTGTTCGACACGTGTCGGAAACGGATACGCTACCCTAGTTGAAGTATTCGTGCTACGGGGGTGGAGGATTCTCTTACTTTTTTTTTTCTTCTTTTTTTTTTTTTACATGGCTCGTGTAATCCCTTGGTGCATCATTAGTGAACTACTGATTATCCTAGAATGAAAATTTTATTCTAATTGATATCCTGCATCAATAAATCCAAGCTTCTTTCTTTTTCATATAGAATGAAAATTCTGACATTTACTTCTTTTCGCAGGCAAATTTGTCCACTACAGGTGATGCAACTTGGAAAGACAGGGAAGCTGCCGTTTTAGCTCTTGGTGCAATAGCTGAGGGTTGCATTAACGGTCTCTATCCTCATTTGCCGGAGGTAAATTTCTGATAAGATTGGTTAGATAATTTTATGTTACTTTTATATGCAGATTAGCCAATGAAGTCGTTAAATGAGACTAAAAACAAATTTGTATACAGTATAAATGTTTTTTGATATCTAGCCAGTTACACTTGTATTGTCTGTTTTCATTGTCGTTTTTTGCTCATCAACTCTCATATCAGCATTTTGTTAAGTATGTCCTCCTTTACCTTTTGTGACCTAACAGCTTAAAATGGGCAGTCATGTCTAGCATTTATAAAACGGGCATACTGTACACCTCTTCATCATTTACGTTTGTTTTGGTTGGAGTGCTTTGTGATGGGAAGATTTCTACTCTTGGACAAAGACCTCATTCATTGTTACGGTCTCTCCTCTGTGAACATGTGTGAAGTCAGAAAGTGTCAATTTTTCTGAAACAATTTTAGAATGATAATACTTTTTACAAGTTGCAATATTTTTAACAGTCAATAAGATTAAGTGAATTGCTTATATTTCGAAACAGTCCGCCTGGTCGACCATGGCAATGTAATTTGAATTATGAGATAAGAGGTTTTGACCTGTATAGTATCTTTGAAGATCTGACGTTTATAATGAGATCCTGGATGCTTCAACATATTATAGGATACAACATTTGGTTTGACCATCATCTTATGAATAATAATGTCTCCTCTTTTTGCAACAAAATTCTGTGCAACTTAATATTAATCTACTTGGGCCCTTCTCCATGTGCCTGTTAAGCTACCATGAAAACACTGAGTGAAGTATCAGACATTTTGATCTAACGCTCGCAATTTTATCTGCATCCTAGGTTTTATTGTCTTTGATGCTTCCTGACTACACCTAACATTGCGATGTTTTTTTCTTCGCAGTGATGTTTGGTTTATGCATTCGTTAATTCAGTGGGAAATGTGTTTATTCTTTTATTTGTCCATTTTTCTTATGGTCGTGGTTTTTTTCAAATGTTTTGGTCTTGTTTATCTGGAGAGTCGTTTGCCATGTTCTGTTCTGCAGATTATTACATTTCTCATCCCACTTTTAGACGACAATTTTCCTCTGATTCGAAGCATCTCTTGTTGGACTCTGTCCCGGTTCAGCAAATATATTGTTCAGGTAAGATATCACAACTGCTTATTGCTTTTCTGATGAAATTTGAGGGTAACTTTTAAACTTTTCTTACAATGGATTACAGAGTTATGTCCATTAACTGCCCCCCTGTTTTCCAGAAATTGTTTACTGCATCACAATATTTGGAAGTATTATATTTGGCTTACATATTTAAAGCTGTTACTAACAATAAGGCCAGACTCAATAAATAGACATTACACAGAACAAAGACAAATATGCCTGTGGAAGCATTGATGTTGAATTAGGTGAATTACTGAATGAGTTCTCGAGTTGTTGGTAACAACCAACACTTTACAAGACTCTTAGTTGATATGGATACAGTTCTCATTCAGTTCTGTTTCGTCTGAAAGGGTTCATTATAGAATCATATTAACTTATTTTGAATAAAATAAACTGAAACCAGTGGCTTCCCCCAAGTGGGATTGAATCTAGTTTCCTCAAGAATACACCATAACTGCTACTCCTTGGAGGATATCACTATGAGGGACGGTTTCAGGGTTTTGTAGATAATCAAGCACGGACCAGGTTCAATATGGTTGGAAAATGGAGTGTTTACTTTGAGCTTGCCACCTGTCAATGTTAAATGTCCCCTCTCGATAAACATTCTATCCTAAATCCAACTAGAAAAAGAACTGGTCACAATGATGTGGTATTTTGTAATGGTTAGAGTGAAAATTGTGATTTGTGTTATTTTTCCATGGTGATTGGATATCACAATCGCCTGTCAGATGATTTTGCCACTTACGGTGGTCTGGGAGGCTCCCAGATGCAAAAGAAGATTTATTGCTTTAATGAAGTAAGATGTCTGTGGTTTCTTGGTCTCTCAGTTTTTTTTTTCTGCTTTATAGCTGCAAAGGCTCCTTGATTCGCCAAAAGAGCCATGTTTGTGATTGTTTTTAAAGATTGCAGCACTTTCTGTCCGTTCTAGGGTATTGATCATCAACAAGGCCGTGAGCAATTCGACAAAGTTCTTATGGGCCTTCTAAGAAGAATATTGGATGATAACAAGCGGGTGCAAGAGGCTGCATGTTCAGCTTTTGCAACACTTGAAGAGGTATCTTAAGAAAGCTATATGCAATTGGATGCTCATCTTCATTCTTGTTCATACCAACTTACTTCCATATATGCAGGAGGCTGCAGAAGAGTTAGCACCACGATTGGATATCATTTTGCAACACTTAATGTGTGCCTTTGGAAAATATCAGGTTTGGCATACGTTTCTTTTGTAGACTGTTCTACCTTTATATAATTTGTTGAGGTCATACCTTTTGATGAGATTAAAATTCCCATCACAGCTCGCGGTGTCTATTCTTCCCTTTGTCTCTATTTTCTTTCTTACAGTATAGTATCATTCATTACAGAGACGGAACATCAGGATTGTATATGATGCTATTGGAACATTAGCAGATGCTGTTGGTGGGGAACTGAATCAGGTAGAATGGATCAACAGTGCTTGCATGGGTTTTCCTATTTCTATTTTCGGCAGGCGTTCTGTTGTATAAAGAGCTTTTTACCTTCAGCATTGTATGAACTAATTATAATACTGAGTTTATTGTGGTGATACTGCAGCCCAAACATCTTGAGATCTTGATGCCGCCGCTGATTGCAAAGTGGCAGCAACTTTCCAACTCGGACAAAGATCTTTTCCCACTGCTAGAATGCTTTACATCAATAGCACAGGTACTTGTTTGTCTTGTGTGTCATGTTCAGTTCATATAAGGTATTTGGTCTTCTACATGAAGGTAATCGAATGTGTATCTTTTGGTATTTTGGGTAATCTTGTGGCATAATTACTGCTTTAAATAGTTTCCAATTCATCATTTGTCAGAAATTTTTTCTTAGTTTGGATACTTTGATCAATTTGACACTATGATTAATTAGAATACAGAAAACTAGTGCTAAGTACTTACCTGGTAAAGCTTGGTTAAGTTTTAACAAATCAACAAATCAAGTTCAATATTTAATTAGCATCTATTAGTACTTTTTGATTAAAAAATATAAGTGCCAAAATTTTTATGTTAGTGGTGCCCTGGAAGAAGGGGCTGCGGGTCTCGAGGTATGCGGAAACTTTTGGTGGAGTTGTATGATCTAGTATTATCTGTGCACTTAATAATAACTTCAACTCTGATAGAACAGACACTTTCATTATTTCTAGTGCTCCAATTACATGTTTCCTACATGGAGCATTGGATAAGATTGTACTGTTGTTGGATTTTTGTGGCATTTAGTTTCTGATTATATACTTCATTTCATTTAAATTTTAGTTTTGGACATGGTTGTGAAGCAGAACGTGCGTAATTGGTCTTTTTTCAGGCACTGGGTCCCGGATTTTCACCGTTTGCCCAGCCAGTGTTTCAGAGGTGCATAAACATCATCCAGACTCAACAATTGGCAAAGGTTATAATTTGACATTGCATCTGTTCTCTCAGTGACAATTTTTATTTTCTTTTGGAAGAGTTGGAATTTTTATGAAGCTGTGCAACTATGTTGACACTCACCACATTACAGCATTTGACACTAGCAGTTCTGAATCTTACTGAACCTGTTCCTCAGTTTATCTAATATGTAGACATGCACGTGCAGGCATGCACCCGTGAAATTGTCTGTAGGTCCTTGTTGAGCACGATCAAGTGTTCTTCCTCTGATATCCACGCAAATAGTTTTAGTGTGGCCACGATGAATATATAATTCTCAATTTGAAATTTTGAAACAAGATCCAACTTTGTTTTCTTTATTTTGTACCATTTTTCTTGTCTTACTTGCCACTATTACGCACAACCTTCAGGCTTCAGCTTTGCGATTAAGTTTTTCCCTTCATTTGATGTTCTATTATTTCTGTCCAGTAATTATCAAATATTTCTAACCATATCAAATTCTTCTGTGTCAGTTGCAGTCCATACATTGCAGCTAGAAAAATTCTCCAGAATTTATTTATTTACTTGTTTTTTCAAATCTGGATGATTAATTGAGAGTTTGCTTTTAGGTTGATCCTGTTTCGGCCGGAGCACAGTATGATAAAGAGTTCATTGTTTGTGCTTTGGATCTTCTTTCTGGACTTGCTGAAGGTCTTGGTGCTGGGATAGAGAGTTTGGTACTTACTTTCACTACAATATCTTATTTAGACATATCATATAATTTTAAAATGTCTCCAGGAGTGTTCTTCATCTGATGTAAATTACTAAAAACAATATTCTTGACAAGTGATGCTCTTTTTCTGAAATAAATTATTGATAGACAAGAAAATGAAAAGGGATGACCTTTTATTGGATAGGTAGCTCTTAGAGGCCATTAAATTTTTTAGTTATTCTGGTTGCTCCTTTTGTTCATTGTGTTCTTACTAAGGGGAAATAAATTGGCATCTTGGTCATTGTGAATGCCAATTGCTGTTCTCATAGTTCTTTATTGAAGTCCTTGTGATTTTGACGATTCTATAGTCAGCTACTTTCTATTCTTAGTGACTGTACTTTTATCAATTTTCATGATTGAAACAGTGCTTCATATTTGTTCGTCGGGTAAATGCACTTTAATTTGATTTTAATCAGGTAACTATGTCCAATTCCATCACTTGGAATGATGAAAATAGATAAAGTTACTGTCAATAAATGATGACTATCATTTATTTCACTAAAGTTGCACTTATTCTACGTCAACAACTAATGGCCTCGTGTGATGATAATAATTTATTGGCTTCCATGTCATCAATTTTCATCACTTGAATTGGACTAGACAAAGTCACCTTAATTGAGATCAAATTAAAATGTATTTACTTGACTGAAATCAAATTAAAGGGGAGTTAGCCGATTGGAATTGTAGTTTCTCAATTTCACATAATCGACGTGCAATTTCCTGATTGAATATTGATGAAAGTATAGTCCCGTGAATGGAATTTACCTCCTACAGTCAATGCCACATGGTTCTGTCTTGAGACTTTTTTAGGATCAACATATAAAATAGCTTGAACATCATTCAGCAGTCAATACTTCTATGAGGTTTTCTTACTTAACTGTTCTTTGCTGCAGGTTTCACACAGTAATTTAAGGGATTTGCTTCTGCAATGTTGCATGGATGATAGTCATGATGTCCGCCAAAGTGCTTTTGCGTTGCTTGGCGACCTTGCTAGAGTAAGTTGTGACCTATGTTATTGCTACACTTCAATTACCATCTTACATGACAGGGTACTTGACACGGCATGAGTAATGTGTCCAAAGCTTTGGAAACTGACATGACTCTTAAGCACCTGATTTAAGTTCCAGTAATTAATCCATAGCTAAAATTTTCTTACAATATAACCAGATCCATCTATAACGACAATATTAACAAATTAATCTAAATTGTCCTCTTTCCTATCATTTTCTAATCATGATATATATTCTTTGGTGCTTGAATTCAATTTCAAATTTATAGAGAGCATCTCTAGGATAACATAATAAGATGTATCATTTTCTAGTTATGATATATATTCTTTGGCGCTTGAATTCAGTGTCAAATTTATAGAGAGCATCTCTTGGATATCATAATAGTATCATTTTACTAATCGCATCTCTAAAACAATAATCACCATATGTGATCCTGTGTAGTTCTTCTTACAGATATCAGTTACTTCCCAATCTTTCTTCTTATCCTGTACTAGCAAGACCATGGCCTGGAAAGACATAAAAAGGAAATGAAAACAACGATACTCCACAAGAAGAAAACAGCGAAGTCACGCGTCTCTAGTTTTTACTATCTGGTTGTATTTATAATATCCAAAATGACCTTTTAGCTTAAAAAATACCAACAAAATGCTGAGACCAGTAATAAAACATCTAGAAAAGTTAAGACAAACAGGTGCACACCTCAATGAGTTGAGGTGTAGACGATGACAAATGACAATGAAGGTGTAAGCTCGGAGGAGTTCAATGAAAGCCTCACGCGAGGGGGGCATGCCTGATTATGCTCTTTTATGAGTAGAGCCTTGTAGTTCCTCCTCGCTTCAAATCTTCCAGCGTATTTTATTTGTTGAATCTTAATGCAGTCAGATCCATTCATAGTTCTTCTTTGTAATGGTTTTATTAGGTCTGCCCTGTTCATTTGCATTCTCGTTTAACTGAATTTCTTGATGTTGCTGCCAAGCAATTGGTAAGTAAATCATCACTCTCCTGAATTCTGATGGCAATAGTTTCGGTAGCCCCAAAGCTCATTGTCTAATTAATATATGCTCTATCAGAACACCCCAAAGCTGAAGGAAACTCTGTCTGTTGCCAACAATGCATGCTGGGCTATTGGAGAACTAGCAATAAAGGTATGGTTATTTGTTGTGCATTGTCAAATTGAGGAAATCGACCTTCTTTTAGAGCATGATTATCAATTCTATGGACAAACCGTCCTTTCTGTATACATTGCTGACTTCGTTTTTGGCCCCTTATTCTTCATGCTTATAACCCTTTACCTGAAACACAGACATTTGGATGATGGGTTTGTGAAATATGCAAAAGAAAACCCCTATATGTAATATTTATAATAGTAATTTAAAGATTATAATCCAAATTCTAATCATGTTCTATCCAGTTACATCAGTTTGAATGGGTTTTCTCGGTTTTTCTGCATAATGTGCATTTGGACAATGCCTTTAATCTATTGGCATGCTATCCCACTGCTTCGGAGAGTATCTTATTAGGTTTTTATCTATTGAGTGGACATCATTTTATTAGCTTGACGATCTGCTAATTGATATTTTGAATTTCAGGTTAACAAGGAGATGTCGTCAATAGTGTTGACTCTAATCTCATACTTAGTTCCAATACTTCAACGTCCTGAGGTGATCATTGACTTGGTGTTTCATTGCATTTTATGGCTTTTTTTGTGAAGATACTGTGGCATATATAAGAATCATATCCTATTTTCCTATTCATGAGGCATATCTTTGATTACTTCAAATTTTCCATGATGCTATAAATAATAAATTTTCTGTTTGATAATAAAACAAGTGGCAACTCTCTTAGGGAAAGTAGCTCTATTCTTCTTCTTGTTATGTTTTGAAAACAAAATTACCGTGCAAAGTCGAAGATAATAATCTTGTATATTACTTTTACTTTTGTGTATGCTGGAAGCACTTGTCACTGTTTGTCATTCAATCTACCACCGAATACTGAGCCCCTGTTTGGTTTGGATTAAAATCCAATTAAAATCTCAAGTCAAAGTTAACACTTTATCTTAATCACACATTTCATGGGACCCACAACTTTTCAATCACATATTTCTGGCGCGTGAGGGCCACGCGCCTCCGCTGGAAAAGGTGCAGAATCTTCGCGATGCAACGAGGCCATTCAGACCATGTGCTTCCTCATCAGCTAGCTCCGTAGCACGAAATCATGGGAGACAGACCGATGCGGGGGGTCATCAAATTTTCAGCTCACGTTTTACAGTTGAGGCGATGGAGTTTGTGGTTTCAGTTACTGACTCAGGTATTGTTAAGCTTTCAGAGTGGGGATCGAAGATTTCGGATGCTATTTGCATGGGCCGATTTAGTGCTGTTTGGATGGTGAATATGATGAATAAGTTGAGAGTGGCTGGTAAGACGGTGGAATTCGTCGCCAAGTTTGACGAGTCTTCTCGAGCCTTCCCGGCTCAACGTTGTGCCAACAGTCGTGGCAGGTTTCTGATGATAGCGCAGTATGGGGAGAGGCGTCGAAAGGGAGTCGTGATGGTGCCGGAAGGAGCGAATGGAGAGGGGTGGGTTTCGGTGTCACGCATGTTTCAGGCAGTTTTTGATTAATTTGTTGCCGGAGATAAGGCCAAGCGTCTATTAGCCGAAGAAAGGAGCCGACTTGGGATGACTGGCGCGTTGTTTGTTCTCCTATTAGAGTCGGTGGTCT
>CAIGRP010073145.1:0-12879 GCA_903798385.1 Fraxinus cuspidata | reverse complement strand
AAAAATAAATAAATAAATAAAAACCCTCTGCCATCATAACCAACAACACACAGGTATTTCTTTTAATTTAGCAACAGAGTCGTGAGGAATGCCTATACAGAACAAAGACATAAAGTACAGTGGCTAATTTGGACCAAAAAATAATTTAGTAACTAAAGTAAAACAATGCTATAAACTGGGTGACCGATTTTTATCCCATTATATGAAAGATCATAGAAGTAAATCCATAAATAAGTATCAATCACACCAAAAAAAAAATAATAATAATAATAAATCCCTTCGTTCCTTGAAGTTCACTTTCAACAAATTAGTCCTTCAACCTTCAATTCTCCATTTGGTCCAAACTCTAATGGTCCGTCAACCAACAAAAAAATGGAGAGTAGCATGTACTAGGATAATATGCTAATGCTTACATGCTTCAAAAAAACATTGATTTTTGTAATTAGCAAATATGTATTCTTCACTTGAATACAGTTCATATCAAAAAGCAAACTGAATATCATCTAAATATAATTCAAATCAGAAAGCAACTTACAGATATATTATGTATTTAACATAAACCCCTCTAAAGAAATTATAACAATTAACATATAATATTGATCATATAAAACCCATAAGCATCAATCTCACAATCCACCGCCACAAACCAGCCATTATGCCCCTATCTTCACGAATCCCATGACCCAAAGCCTCAGATGTGGAAAACAGTTTTCAATGTGTTAGATATTTATCTATGCCATCTAATACCTATATAAATCTATCTGCCTACCTATCTAACCACTGTAAATCAGCAAGTAATTACTGGTGTGTTCTGGCAATGAATGTTTCATGAAGAGTTACTTTTTGCTATTTTTCCTGGGGTTTTCATCAGTTTCAGAAAATACACTTACAAGTGGCCCTCCCAGACTCTCAGTATAACAAGCAGAGAAAGCAAAGCTACTTGGATAACGTTAAGTGAGACCTTTCAGGAGCTTAGCAGCAGAGCTAAGAAGGAACTCAAACTATTTTTCGAATCAAAAGGCTACTTTCTAGAATTCCCTCTTCATTTTAAGCGATTTCACATCTATGCTAATCCTTACTTGACTTACCAATTTTATAGAGAGCTCGATGGAATGGTAATGATGACAGAAACAAGAATGAAAACAATTGACTCTCTCTCGTATTGCGTTCCATTAGGTGTTAATAGGCATAAAACAGGTTACAAAACTATCAAGATATTGCTATCTTAACTAAAGCAGAGCAATTACCAGATCATCGAGTCGCTTCTGCAGCATGTCATTCTCAACTGCTTTTGTTTGAAGCTAAAAACAAAAATGATCATTAGTACATAAAATACTGCACATAGGAAAGGTAGTGATACACCAGCTAACTAGTGGAGCAAGCTGGCAGATAACTATGATAAAATCCATACAGCACTGAGTGGACACTGATATCTAATCATAAGATGATCATACCGTAGAGGTCAATTTCCCATTTTCTTCTTCAAGTTCGGCATTCCTTTGTTGCATGTCTTTTAATTGTGATACCAATCCACTGATATCATTCTACATCATTGTAAAACAACAGGTTTAAATAGCATAGGTAAGCTCGGAATTAACAAAAATAACCACTTTTAAAAGGGAACAACGATTTCCTAAATTTCAATATGAATTACTGGAAATATATTTTATAAAATATATCATTACGTACAAACACATATTATTAGATAATGGTTTATGTAAAAATGAGAACATAAAAATGAAGCACCAGTTTTTATATTCGATAAATACATTACGATCAAGATAATCATAAGAAAAAGTGAATTATAAAACCGCGAAAAAGAGTATTTGTTACCTCCGGGAGTCTATTTCCGCTCTCTGATTTTTTTATTCCCACAACATCTATGCAGAAACCCCAAAGGACATCAAATGACAGACAATATTATTATTTTTTAAATTCCGAAATCCATAAAAAATGAACAAAGAAATTAGTACCTGGGATGGGAGCTTTGGTAAGATCTGGTCCCGAGGATGCTTTACTCAATCTTTCTGCTGCTCTCTTTTGTCGAATTTCTTCCAACTGAGAACATTACATAACAATTCTTAACAAGAAATTCAAAAAAAGAAAAAAATGATACAAAAAATAAAGGAAATTCGAGATCTTTTACAGAACAACAGAGAAAAATTATGATATAAATTAATGTACCGTTCGTCTACCCAGTGACGCATGGCGAGAGTCCATTGTATTCTCTAACGGAATCAAAAGACAGCGAGAGAATTTTTTTTGCCTGAATAGTTCAACGGTCGGCCTCACGTCGTCTCGAGGAAACGCGACGCCAACTTCGAATTTGGTTTTTTAATGTACAAGACTCGCAACAATCCGTACGAGACAAGTACATTTCCTCTGCAATCATGTTACAAGGGTACATTCCTTTGGATAGTTTAAAAAAATGAAATATTCTACTTGTAAATAATGCGCTGTTCACGACGGTGTTCATTCCGGAGGGAGACTCAGATATATTATATTTTATTCGAAATGGATCCCCCGCCATATGAGGGTTGGACATCGTTATGGACACCACATTATGTACGTGTAGCATCACTCATATTAAGCACTTGAGTTACATTCTTATTTTGATTATCATTCTTCTACTCATTTTCAACCACACATTTTTTAATAAAATAATATTTTACATCATATCAATAATTTTTTTCTTTTTTTCACTCACATATTCCCTTCACGTTACATAAAAAAAAATGCATTCTCTCCTTAAAAAAATGTGCGTCACACACCCTAAATAATTTTTTCTCTAATCCTTTTTTAACAACACGGCTCCCTTCACGAAGAGGGCCGACATGACCCTCTTATGAGAGAGAACGTAAGTTTCAAAATTATTTTGTTAATAATTGATTGCACTTTGAAAATTTTCAAGCGTCGAGTAGTTGATGAAATAGTTTTTAAGACTACCTGTGCTTGTGAATTGAAAAAAAATGTATTTGTAGATGTTGAAGTACGATAAATTTTATCGAAAACGTTTGTTTCTAGTTCAGAGTAAGGGTCCGTTTGATTGCAATGGTGAAAAATGAGTGGAAATAAAATGAATTCAAGAGAAAATAATTGCCTACAAATTATTTTAGGAAATTGTTAATTAAGTGTGTTTGATTGGTATAATTTTCCACCCGAAAAATTTTAAAATTTTGAATCTTTTTGTGTTCGTTTGACTTTGTTTTACATGAAAATTGTCCATTAAAGTGATAATTTTTTCCACAATTGGCTATAAAATTTGTTTCCATTGCCAAAAAGTAAAAAACAAAAAAATTTATTTCCAATGAAATCATTTTTCCATCAAAATTTAGTGTTCGTTTGACTTTGTTTTACATGAAAATTGTCCATTAAAATAATTTTTTTTTTTAACAATTGATTATAAAATTTGTTCCAATTGCCCAAAAAATAAATAAATAAATAAATAAATAAAAATCAGCAAACCTAGAAACCATTTTCCCACCTAAGTGTTGGGAAAATGATTCCCTTAATTTGGTGGAATTGGTGCTTGTTTTCCATAGCAAATTTTTCCATCAAACAACCATAAGTCGTAGAAAATGAAAACTGTTTTCCATTTTCCACGGAAAATAAGGATTATCAAACATACCCTAATTGATTTTGATCTACTTTAATTTTTTTGTTTTTGTTTTTTCATTTGTAATCTTTCTTTAGTTCACATCTCAAATTTAAAAAGTAAAAATTTAGAGTTTTTCGAAACTGTTGATTGAAACCGTGTTCATATCACATTAATTAACCTATATTTGACTCTCATTTTCAATCTCTTTCTCCCATAAAATAATATTACACGTAAATTAAAAACTTTTCTCCATATTTTAACCACACATTCTCCAAAATATCGTTTTTCCAAAACTTATTTTCCATCAAATTTTCCAAAAAACTGAGCCCAAACAAGGGCTTAGTTTTGTAGACAAGAAGGTTTGACCTTTGTCTATTCATGGGGTAATCTGATCATTCAGTTGGATAAACTTTCACATACATTTCCCGACTCCATAAATATCAGTACTCGTTCAATTCGTAATTCAGTATAGCATAAAAAAATAAACCGAGGATGTGTGAAGATCCCGAATAAGCCCATCGTTCCACATTCAGGAAGTTCCACCTGGATCGCTAATTACGCCCAAGAAGTCATCCTTTATGGTGCCAATACAGAACTGCAAAGAACCACCATCAGGGTTTAGACGGTGGGGAGAACGAAAGTTAAGTATTAATGCATAGATTGCATGAGAGACGAGAAATATCAATGTCAATGATTCCTTTTGAGAAGCATGAACCCACACAAGCATAGAAGTCAACAATAACAAAATACAGCTTGATGTATGGAAAAGACAGTTGAAGGGCAATGGGCATACAATTTCTGTAGCATCAACTCGAGTTCCAATAATCTTCAGCCTAACTTCACTATCTTTCTGAATTTTAACCAGTCAATGACAAAATAGGTTAGAATTAAGCTTCTTGCACACCAAGTTTGACTACATCCCCACACTCAAAGTGTACACCAAGTTTGATCCAATAGATTATGCCTCAAGAATATCGAACTAAAGATACATAAATATAGATATTATCAACAAAAGGGGGAAATAAAGATAGAACGCACAGATCCATCCGAAGTAGTGTAATTTGGCATGTCTCCAGTTTGAAACTCCATATCATCTGGTATCAACTGTTCATGAAAAATGAGAACATCAGATTATATCCAGAAAAAGTATATATTTAAGGCAAATGCCTTCAACAAGCTAAGCAGAAAAATGGTGTTCAAGATCATAAACGTGCAGACAACATTTCACCAGAAACAGGAGAAAGGGGAGAAATAAACACACAATCCAGTGGATGAAAACAATGGTTACTGACAAATTAACACCTCAGACAGCGACGTCCAGTCCAAGCCCTAAGTGTCAGATCTTTTATTTTCTAAAATATATGATACAGGGATATGGCTAAAAAGAGTCTAAATTTCGGATACGGGTACGTGGATATGACTTTAAAACTTCAATTTTTTTATTAACTCAATATGTAATTTTAAATAGACCAAAATCAATTATTCACGGAGAAGGAAATGCGAATTGAATAAGGGTTAAGACGAATAAAACAAAATTTTGGGATTTAGTTTTTAATTATGGGAAGTTAATTATTAAATGTTATATACAACAGAAAATGAGGGACTTGGTTGCAATTTACACTCAGTAGAATACTAAGTAGCACTATATGGAATTCATTTTCATTTTATACAAAAAAAACCTTAAAATATAGATATGGATAGTGAAAGAAGGGAAAAAAAAAGGAAAGAAAGAAGAAAAAGAAAGTAAGACCTAGCGCTACAGCCTTCCTCCACCCTCTCAGCACAGCGCTAGGTTTACAGATTGCAGAAACGGAAAAAAAGAAAAGGGAACAAAAAATGAAAGGGCAAAAAAGAAAGAAAGAAGAATAAAGAAGTAAAAACGACGAAATGTCCGTTTGAAACTTGGAGGATCCCACACATATCTCATATCTCATCCGAGCATCAGAGATCACAACTATAAAATAGACATGTTATCATATGCTTATAGTAATAAAAGAAGGAATAGACGTCATCTTTCCAAGTAATACTCTAGTTCATAGATTATAATAGTTTTGAAATGGGAGAACGAGTCATTGCATCAGTTTGTCTTCAATAGCACCCTCATTTATGACAAAAGGTAATGTTCGTGTAAATCCTTCTATATGCCATGCAAAATAAATAAAAATCAGAAACATGATATATTAATGCGTATAAGCTCCAAGAAAAGGAGTGTGCAAAGTTGATTTCATGTGCATACTCTAATCAACAATACTATGATCAGGGAAACTCTTGACAGAGTTAAATATATAGTATTATCTTTTCTCACATGGACTGATCAATATGTTCCATCAAACTAAAGACTCTTCTTGTACTTAACCAAGGAACAAAGCTTGCCAACCAAATTTAGAAAAAGCTAGCCAACATTTAAGCATAAAGCAGTAATGAGTTTAAAATGAGGTATAGCCCTCTTGGAAACTTAGAACCAGGTAACCTGTAAATGAAACTGGCAAGTTTGAAGTTAACCAGTATTTGGTAGCGACATTCTATCCAGAATAATTTAGTATAGAATTTGTTTGCGCTTAGACTAATTCAGAATTCTATTCTACGTTATAAAAGTGAAAAATGCCTGAAGCAAAGCAATTTTAGTGATTCCCCAAGGCCCTCAATCAAAGCAATTACACAGCATTACTAAATCTTAGATACCATTCAATCGTTAGCTTGCTCAACTTGTGGATATGGGTACATCATCCTAATAAAGAAATGAAAGTTTATATAACAAATATAAACACTTTTATAAGTAATAATTTAAAGCGTGTCCTGACAGAAAAAAATCATCTGCGTTAACAATATTAAATCATGATTACTACTGCACATAATCAAACTATTCAGGTTTATGGTCCAACCATAAACACGTCTATTTTAGAGAAGACAATACAGCACATTGGGGTTTGAATTCTGTGATCCAATAGCCAGGTTTTGATATCATATCAGCTCCTTTGTCAAAATACCCCAAAGCATGTAACCACTAGTTCATCCTAACATTTTAAACTCTCACATCCTGTGAATCCTGTTAAGACGCTTCTTAACAACTATTTTGTAAGAACATAACTGCATTTCCTTTTCTCAAAAATTATTCTGCAAGAACATCAACAGTGCTCGAGGCATCATCGACTTTTCTTCCAGAAAATGGCTTTAAAAGTCAGAAATTTTAATTTCTCACAACATTCAATGAGTTTTGCACTAATCAAATTGATTAAAATCTTTATATCAAGTCTCTGCAGCAAGCAAATTCTAACAAATTAAGAAGATTCATAAACTCTAAATCCCCACAAAGGTGGTAATTTTTTAAATGGTAGACAGCCTTTGAAACAAATAAAAGCAACGAGGAAATCCCAATAACAGTGCAAGAATAATTGTAAAATACAGCACTCACATGATTTGATACGAAAATTTGCACAGGCCCTGCTTCGGCAAAAAAACCCATCTGCAATAAATTCAAAAACACGTCTCTAAGCTCCAAAGTCTCATAGAGATCGGGACAATTTATAAACTGACGCAGTCTGAATACAAAATGGGTATTACTTTATTTTAATATTGTTGTTTAATTTAGTTAGTGCTTATTAAACATTTTGCTAGGAGACAAAGAACATAATTTGCTATTTCTTTAAAGCTTAGTTCTGAGCTCTAGGATTTTATTAAACATGGCTAGGGTTTATTATTTTCTTGGATATATGTCAGATTTTTCAACAAAATATTCTGACATTTTCTCCATATTTTGCCTAATTTCTCGACATTCATCACAATCAACAAGCTTTTACAGTCTTAATATCTAATTTCCACTGCATCATAAACTACATATAAATTTGAGCGAAGAAAAAAAAATATCTGACCTTGTTAACCATGGTAACAACAGCTTCAAGAATCTCCCCCTTAAAGGGTCGAAACACCACGCATTGGTACTTCACCGGAAAAGTAACGAATCCGGTACCATCGCGAATTAACCCTTTCCCAACGCTTTCAATACCGGTGATCGCTACAATGAACCCATGCCGGCCGCTGTAAATAATAATCATTATAATAATGATAATACCACTAAGAAAACAGAAAACACACTCCAATTATTCATACCTGCAAGTGCCCTCCACGTCTTTCATGAGTTTTGTGACGAGTTTATCGCGGAGGTCGCGGCCAAAGTGGCGGGGGTGCAGCTGCATGTTCCGCTCCAATACTATGTGAAAAAACATCCCTATTTTCTAGAATTTTACCGTGACTAATAGTTCAGACAGCTGCTTCAAGAGACTTTTGGGGAAGGGGATGGGGGAGGAAAGTTCAGACAGCTGCTCCGAGAGATTCAGGGCACTATTGAAGATACATAGAAAATTTCAGGTGCAGTCAATGAAATTTCATCGGAACCTCAATTGGTTTATTAAACTTCAATTTGTCTCAATTGAGACACTGATATTCGATTTAGTTTTACATTTCGCCACTTTGTTGCATTTTGTCAGCTATGGTCCCTCAAACATACAGAAATTCCATAATTAACTATTAATTGCATAATAGTTATTTTTCACACCATGAAATTGAAAAAGTAAAATAAGGGTTATGAAAGTCTTTAGATTAAAAGGTTAGCTTATCCTTTTTAATTTAACGCTTTCATAATGTGACGGAATGATAAATTGGTGTATCAAGAAACAATTATGTCGAAAGAACGTTATATTAAGATTGCGGACCAAGCAATTTTCATAAACTCATTCTTCATATTCTTTTGAACTTCCACACTCTTTTTTAGTAACTATTGACTCATGGACCATCTACATAAACATCGTGTTCGGAATTTCTTCGAACGACAGACTTGTTGCTCTTTATAAAACACATCATGAATATAGGTGTGATTACACTTTACATATTGTGTTTTATAAATTTAGATTTTACCTACACATTTGCTTAATGGTTACAAAAAGCTCCATTTACTGATTTTTTTCAAAAATATAACATTATAAATAGTTGCATTGACAAAATACCCTTAAATCGAAATAGCAAACCACATCCTATATTATACTTTGTGCAACATTTTGCATTCTATTTTTCAATTATTGATTAATTTTTTCTTCAAGGTTTCTATGTGCAAGATTTACAAAATTGAAATCAAATCCGAACGAGTGATGAATGGAGAACAATTTTGAAAATTAAGTAACGATTGAAAAAAAATGTTTTCAAGTCCAGCGATGCTCCAGACACGATCCAAAGTGTTGTAATTTTTTAAACAATTAATTCATTTTTTACAAGGTTTTTTTTTTTTTTTTTTGTTTGGCTTTTTTGCACTATTGGACCTTATTGTATTCGATTCATATTGTTTCAGGACTTATCAATTGAATTTTAACAAAGCTCCATTTATCAACGTTTTAATTCTCAGAAGTGGTCCTCTCCGTTCAAGGCCATCCAAAATGGTCGCACTGATAACAGACGCCTTATTCCATAAGGCCAACCCCAAAACCGTCTGCCACCAACCATCATCCAAAGACCGATGGCAGCGGCTACCACCACCAAAACCAATGCAAGCGCCAGCAGCACCCCCACCATCACCCAAAGTGCCGGCGCAGACGAGTTCTTCATCTCTTTCTCCCCTCTTGCATATGCATATATGTATATATTATGTTTAACACCATGAATCTCATACCACAAAATTTTACTGCAACAAAAACCAAAACAGAGTGATTAAGAAAATCATTTTCTATTATTTTTGTCCGCCATCGAATAATATGTACATATTTGCTGATATAATGATAATGATTCCAACCCCAAGGCAGATCAATTGACAAATTATCAGATCTCTTATTTCAAGGAAACCTTCAGCCTATATGGCAAAGATGGCGATGTCCCTCCCCCCATCTCCCCTCATTCATTCATGTAATTTATGTCATTAATTGACGCGACACTGGTGGGAAAGTACAAGTAATTTTATCAAAGCACTCAACAATTACCTGGAGGTAATTGTAAATTCAACCATACACATACAGAATAACTGCAAAAAACTAGCACTGCCGTATATTAAGAACTAGAGACTACTTGAGGCATCAAGATCCAAAATTGAAACGAAGAAAATGGATACTGACCAGGGCGTTCTTGGAGAACCAAGCCCAATGACCAAATTTCAGTTCGCTAGAACTGCTTTCTATCAGCGGGTTTCAATATCTGAAACGAACACATCAAACTTTCATCAACACTCATCATTGCACCGGCATTGTCAAATTCACCACAATAGTTGGGAGCGGAAAAAATTGTAACTAGCTGCCTATCAGCAAAAAATTCATATCCATCTTCCACAACCTGCACGAGAAAGAATTCAATAAACAGCAGAGACCGCAAAGAAGGATCAAAGAGATAAACAGAAAACTATATATTACCTGATGGGCACGACAAACAAGGTCCATATCATGCTGCATTAAAAATTCAGTCACCTTATCCGGACCAAATGTGTATGAGACTCCCCTGTCGTTCATCCCCCAACCTCTAATTTCCCTAGTGGGATCCGACCATAGCAAGTCGCAAAGCAAACCAGAATCTGGAATATCAGTTGGGCGAGGCAAATTTCTTATTTGATCTAAGTTTGTTAGATCAGGAGAAAGACCACCATGCATGCAGAGTATTTTATCATCTATAAGAGCAGCCACAGGAAGGCAATTAAAACAATCAGTAAAGACTTTCCATAGTCTCACGTTGAAGCGGCGTTTACATTCATCATAGAATCCATATATCCTATTAATAGAAGCGCATTCATGATTTCCTCTCAAGAGAAAGAAATTCTCGGGATATTTGATTTTGTAGGCAAGAAGAAGGCATATTGTCTCTAAACTATGTTTGCCACGGTCCACATAGTCCCCTAAGAACAAATAATTAGCCTCAGGAGGGAGTCCACCGTAGTCAAAAAGCCTTAAAAGATCTCCATATTGCCCATGAATGTCTCCTAGAATTCAGATACAACCATAATTTATAATGAGACTCGTCAGAGAAAAAATGAGAACAATGAGAGCTCCAATTGAAACGCAAATTGCATTCTCAGTACTCATTAACAAGGAGTAGAAAAACTAGAGAGTTATTGGCTCTTTCATAAACAGACATAATACTGACTAGCGTGCTAAAGTGAAATTTAGAATTGCATGACGTAGAGAAAACAAATCCATCAGTAAACAACAGAATTTCAAATGATCAAATGTACTGTTTCCACGTCTCAGATCTTTTATGCATGTAAAGGCCATTAAAAAAAGGCATATGCCACGAACAAATGCATAGTGCACATCCATTTTAGCTTTTCAATTGTCACAATAAGTGCACACAAGATAAAGCAGCTGAGGCAAACCAAAGGGAGAACATGGGCTGATAAACTAAACTATCAATACAATCCTTCACATTTACAAAGTATCTATATAAATAATCCTTTTACAAGGGATCTGTTATATTATAAAGCTCCAAGTACAAACATTAATGTATTTAACCTTTTTGCAGGACCAACAATAGGTGACAACTTTAAATGGAAAGCACACATCACAATCACAGTCAAAAGCTCAAAAAAAATCCTGTGTGTTTACCTAGTGTTAAAAGAATTAATATCTGGCAGTTATCTAATGCAAAATGTGTCACCAAATTCCCCCATAAGAAACTTTACAACTCAGACCACACATAAATCAATTCCACGAAAACTAATTGATGAAATTGCATTATCAAAACTGACTTTGATGGATTCAATCTTTAAGTACAGGATTTAAGAAGTAAAAGCTTAAAATGTACCAAGAAAAAACAATACAAGCTGCAAAACATCGAAGCCTCTAATAAATATTATTTCTTATTGCAGCCAAGTCAAAGACAAATGTATCATGTACAACCCTAATATGTAAGTGATGTGAAAGTTGTGATTCCGAGCAAAATCGAGCAAATGTATCATGTACAACCCTAATGTGTAAGTGATAATGAGCGTTGTGATTCCAAGCAACATCGAGCCCTCTACTGTACGAGCAGGGTCACTGTACAAACTAAGAATAACACATTTCTAAGTTTTCTAGATCCTTTCAGTCTCAAGAATTTTAAGAGGAGGAAGTTTATCGATGTCAATTACAATCATTTCAATTTTCTATTGAAATTCCCATATGGCATAGCAAACCCTGACACCATTGAGGTGCTACATCGATACAGATATTTTGATAACATAAACAGAATGCTAGAAATTAGTACTATAAAAAACAGCTTAAAGCATCTTACACTAACACTCCGAGGTTTTCTTTTGTGCAAAATGAGAGGTTCTAGTAAAGCATGAAGAGGAAGACAAAAACCAATTTTAACATGATTTATTGAGTTGCAAAGAACAACTTAATAGGATCTTTTTATGAATATGGAAGTGGACCGAATGGAATGGGGAAAAAATTATACATGAAACTGACTCCAAATTTATTGTGAATAAGACCGGGTTTGTTGTTGTTTTCTTGGTAATTTCTATTTTGAATTTTTACTTTGGTTCATAATTGAAAAATTGATATCTGAATAAGTTATTTTCAATTGTTATGACTAGAGGAATAAGAGTTTACAATTTTGATGTGGATGCTTCCATAAGGACCATAACGATAAACAAATATTGCTTAGGCCACATGCTAGCAACCAAGGGCGGACCCATCAAGGGCCCAATGCGGGCAACTAATTTTTTTCCTGGAAAAAAGCGTATTGGGCCCTTAATTTTTTTTCCTGGAAAAAAGCCCACCTAACTACCCAAGCCTAAGTTTTAACATTTTGATGAAAAAATGACCCACACATAAACACATTGGCTGCGAACTCGTTCCTTTCCCCTGGCTAGGATCTGCGAAGTGCGAAGCCTTAATCCCTTCTCTTCGGTCTTCCCCCCAATTCTCTTCTCCTGCGAAAGCGAAATCGTTCCCTTCCTAGTTCCCTTCCCCCCAATTCTCAAACCCTGCAAACTCCAATAGCCAATTTACCATATTTTGAAAGATGAAGAAGAAGAACGGATTGAAGATTTGAAGAAAGTTTTGTAAGTTGAATCAATTTCAAAATGAATTCGTAATCCACGCGCACGCTACCTCGCTTCTTAGATCTTGCACATGTCTGGCCTCTTAAGTTTCAAGCTTTTATTCCTCTAACTCTGATTTAAAGGCGCCCACCAGGAGTTCGATTTTTTGCTTGATATATAATGAGATGATTTGGACTTTGGTTTCTCTCTTTAGCTGTCTTTGCTAATGTTGATGGTATATAACTTATTGATTAATTTGATGCAAATAAAAGAAAAGAAACTATAGATTAAT
>CAIGRP010073133.1:0-14716 GCA_903798385.1 Fraxinus cuspidata | reverse complement strand
GAGAGGTGAGTTTGAGGTTTATAACTTATAATAAAATTCAATAAAGTAGTATAACGTGTAAAGATACCTGTACTAATTATTGCAGTCGCAAGAGAAACTCATATAACCATATTTCGTTTAACTAAGGTAATTCGCATAGAGATATGAAATTGAATTAGTTAAATAGGTTCAATGAGAATTCGAGAAGGGTAAATTGAATACCATAGAAGAATTCGACCGAACACTACATTAAGTTAGAATCTTGAATTAAGAATTAATGTGATCATTAGATGAATTTTTTTGCTCTAATATTCATTATGTATTCGAATCTTTTATCAATCATTGTTTGCNAAAAAAAAAAAAAAAAAGAAAAAAAAAATCCACAACTATTACCATTCTTTATTTGTCTTTTCATCAAATAGGAGTTAGAAAAATTTAATTAAGGTCTAAAGTATTGTCTTAGTGGGAACGATAATCCGGACTCAAAGGTCTACTGTATTACTTGTTACGATATTGTACACTTGCGATATAAAAAAAACGCAACAAAGAGTCTGTTGGGTTTCAAGAACATGTTAAAATGGATAATTAAACTAAGACCCTTTTTGACAATTATTCTTCCAAAACTATTTTTTCTCGTACTTATTTTTAACCACACATCCTCACAATAAAATATTCTGCACATAAATTCAAAACTTTTCTCTACTTTTTTATTACACAATCTCCAATAAATCAAGGACTGTTCTTTTCATGTTTTAGTTTTTTGTTTTGAGTTTTGTATTTTGAGTGTCCATTTTGAAATTGTTGAAAATGTGTTCTTTTTGTCATTTTGAAAAATTATTTTCAAAAACTCAAAATTGGAAAATGTGTTCTCTATCTTCTTTCTTCCCGTCTCTCTCTCTCTCTCTCTCTCCCTTCTTTCCGTCTCCCTCTCTTCTTCCTAACCAAAATTTTTGGGTATTTAATAAATGAAATCGTTGGGTCCAAATATAATTATGGAACCGTTTGGGTTAGATTCCGTTAGGTTAGGTTCGGTTCCGTACCATAATTAAATTTTTTTAACAAATTTCTAATGGTGTGGTCGTGGTTGGAGGTCGCGGCTTCGATGGGCAGTTGGAGAGGGGAAGTCGGACTTGGCAATCGGCGACTTCGATTTGGGCATATAGATGTAGGTTTTCAATTCATCAAATGATTTGAAGTCAGTGACTCAATGGTTACCAAATGAAAGTGTGAAATTGGAAATAGAATGATGAAAACTTAAAAATGTCTAGATCTGGGTTAAGAATGAAATTAATAATTGGACCAAAAAATTAAATAAAAAAGTTGAATTTAAAAATTGGTTGAGCTGGACTAGTTAGGCATGGACTTGGCTTGAGAGTTAGAACAATAATCAATAAATTAGTTAATTTGTTAATATGTTTAGAAAAAAATAAAAAAATTTAATTAATTCAATATAAAAAATTAAAAAAATTTATTTAAATTCGGTTCTTCAGTTCTGGGTTTAGAATCAAGAATCGAACCAAAACCGTCAGTTCGGTTCTCGATTCAGTTACCTGTTCGGGTACTTAACTTATGAAGAACCGCTCGATCCGGTTCAGTTTGGTTCAGGTCTGGTTTGGTTCAGTTTGTGAGTTTTATCCAGCTCTACTCACGACACCTCGCAAGGCCTCCAGCATCGAAGACCGGCCTATTCTGCTTTTGGGTGTGGCGGCGTTGGTTGGATGCGGTGGCTGTGGTTTTTGGTTCGTGGTTGTGGCTGTGGCGATGGTGTGGTGGTGGTTTTTGGGGATGGCGATGGTTTTTCTTCTATTGTTGTGGTTGTGGCGGTGGTGGTGGTGTGGTGCAGGTGGCGGTGGTGGTGGTGTGGGTTTTTGTTGGCGGCATAAATGAAAACTCCCAAAATGTATTTTGAAAATTTTGATTTGATTTTAACCGAAAACACCAAAAACAATATTTTTGACGTTTTCAATTTTCATTGTAAATTTTTAACTCGTTTTCAGAAAATTCGTTTTTAACTAAACGTGTTTTCACTGTTTTAAAAAATTGAAAACAGAAAACGAGATGAAAGCGACAAAGAGAATAGCTCCTTACTTTTCAAAAACTCATTTACTTCCAAAAAACTCAAAAGAATGATTGTCAAACATGGCTGAGTTAGTTCTTTAGACACTTATTAATTAGTCACAAGCAAAGCTATATTTTCAATTGATCCTCATATATGCATATTATCTCGAAGACCATTATTTCTCAATAAACATAACAATATAACAATTCTCAATAGACAAAAATTATTGAGGCTCAAGTACAACATTCCCAATATAATTTTTTGAGATCATAAACATACACCAATTTAGCATCACTTTTTAACACAAGTCATTATGTTACAACATATGACACAATTGCTAATATTCGGTGATAATCATGCCACTCTTTACCTAAACAAAATCATACCAACAAACAAATAACATAAATCAAGCGATACATGTAACAAAACCATAACATAAATCAATTACATTCTCTCTCATGTAATATTTGAATTAATCTTATATCATATTCTGCAATCCCCAACATTACCGACCAAAATAAATTTTGTTGAATACAAACTCGGAAGAAGTCTACAAAGGTATTTCTTATTCTTTTGATTTTTCGAAGAAAAAAAACTTTGCAACCTTCCAAGCAATTTGTATAATTAATTGTTTAATATTTCTATATTTATCACAATTTTGACACGAAATAAATTTGTATAATCAATTGTTTAGCTGACAGAGATAGAAGTTTATAAATTGATCTAGGAGCAACATGCCTGTTAATTAAAGTCGTGCTGGGTCACCACCAGTGCTCCATCTTACTATAAAAGCATATTATAATCATGAAATTTTGTCCCTTCTAATAGCTTCATTATGCATATTTAATTATGTTGTTTCCTGGAGTATAATTTCTTCCTCCGAACAATCTTAATATAAAAACACCGACAAAATTATCTTAAAATAATTTGCACAACGTAAGAATATGATCAATAAGATCAGAAAATTAATTCGAGCCTATCAACTTCACGATATTTCCTTAAAACCAATTTACTGCCTTCAAATGTGTTGAAGGTATTTAGACATCGTTTCTCAGAAAAGAACAAATTTCATGTCCTACGGAAGCAGCACAACAATCTGCAGGAGTTTTAACGAACTCAATGAAGTGTTTTCACTTGGAGAATAATATGAGAACGAGAGAGAATGAGATTCAATGCACAGAAAGTTTGAAATGAAAATGGTGTAATTATTCTAATAGCGAAGCATGTTATTTATAGACTTGTTCATGACCTTTCGAACATCCATCAAGCCTTTTTAGAACCCAATAGAATATATGTTCCCCATTCCAAAGACTATTGGTACATTTTGGGTTCCAAACCTAATTCCCAAACTTCTATTATATAAATCACACCAAAGTTTTCTAACTTTCTTATATGGGATAAATGTGGCAATTTTTAATAAATAAAAAATTTCACTAGTTTATAGTTTCAAGTGGATTATTTTGACATCAAATATTTAATTCAATTTTAAATGGTTTTAGATAAATAAATATATCAAGTTAATCACCTCGCGGAGTAGAACGTGAATATGCTTGGTCCCGTTAAAATCGACGTACGGGTCCCACTCAAAATTGGACTTAAAGTTGACCCATTCTTCACTAGTTTATAGTTCCAAATGAATTATTTTGACATTAAATATTTCATTCAATTCTTAATGGTTTTCAATAAATAAATATCTCATGTTGATCACCTCGCGGAGTAGAACGTGAATATGTTTGGTTACGTTAAAATCAAAGTACAAATCCTACTCAAATTGTAGCATAAAGTTGACCCAATTCATTAGTTAATGAACCATTTCCAACAAACTAACCACGGGAAAGAATGTCTTATTGGCAATGCTTTGTTTCTATATCTGTGTAATTGAATGTTGCCTCTCAACTGACTAGCATGCTCTTCTCAAAATAACTTATTATTCCTACGGAATCTTGGCAAATAACTGGTCACAAGGAATTAGTTTCTGTAATTGGATTGCTATTACATGCGATAGGAGGCACCGAAGAGTGATACGCTTAGATTTTCTAATATGGATCTACAAGGCATGCTACGCATAAAAGTTTCTTGTTTATTATATCCTTGTTTATTAGCAATAAAATTTTCATAGCTTTATCCTTGAATAAATTTGTACTTGAGTAATTTAAAGCTTTATAATGCCAGAAATGGCGAAACTATCTTTTCAGCAAATTAATACATCCAACCTCTTCAAGGATTTGTTAATGGCGGAATATAAACTCTACTACTCCCAAAAAACTTCTATTACATTTTGCTTATACGTGGCTATCTTAACGTTAATCACTTTCCTTTTCTCTTGTATTAGGTAAATGTCAACATATTAAGGGGGACATTTTTTGTTTGCGCGTTTTATTCGGGGACCAAGGAAGATTGATGTCAGCTCAATACTATAATGGATATGATTTTATTTTTTTCTTTCCCAAGAGATAGCTGTATCCAATCTTCTCTTTCAAACATAGTCATATAATAAAGAGTGTGTCAATTTCATCATTCAAATGTGTTTTATTATGGGCAAAATAGCGCATTTTCATTAATTGGAAGTTTATTACATTGTCATGCACTTCAAGTTCTTCACGAAGTATTCCAAATGAAACTTGGAAACTTGTCAGCCCTTCAAGGGATAAATTTGAAAATGTATGCGGATTGTGTACCTCACAAGATAAGAAATAAGTAAGTTAAACATTATATATGTTTCTTGTTTCAATTCATAAAATTTGTGGGCCATGGAGCCATGGCCTTATTTGGCAAACATACCTTTAGTCTGTAGTTCATTTTTTTTTTTTTTAAATATGTTACCTCACTTCATCTAGTTTAATCTTGTTTCATACATTACTGGGGTAGCAATCCAAACGTCCCATGAAGGCTTGGATTTTTTAAGGGGTGAAATCCACGTTTAATAAAGATGAAAACATAAACCTACTTATAAGGGCTTGGATTACTCTTTAAGAGATAAAATCTCACATCGAATAAGGATGAAAATATAGACCAACATATAAGGATTTTGACTACTTTTCTTAACAAAGTTAATCTTTTAAGATAGAACTCTAAGTTTTAATATGGTATCAAACCTCATTAAGCTTGGCAATATATCTAATTTTGAGGTGTCGAAGAGTATTCTTTGAATGATAAATTTTGTATCGGTTGTTTGGCATTCAACTTTGAATCAACAAATTATTAATTACTAAATTCTCGAGTATTCATAGTATCAAAGGGTCTTTAAATGTGTTCAT
This sequence comes from Fraxinus cuspidata, assembly GCA_903798385.1. Lineage (NCBI taxonomy): Eukaryota > Viridiplantae > Streptophyta > Magnoliopsida > Lamiales > Oleaceae > Fraxinus > Fraxinus cuspidata. The sequence goes on along the minus strand of CAIGRP010073133.1, from coordinate 9,421 downwards.
AGTTTCTAAAGGCTTTCATTACGTCACAAAAGTTGGGGACTCAGAAGCTATAAGGAAAAGGGTGGGAATTCAAATGCTCTAAATGGAAGGTGGTGTGTATGCACTCTTTCACATAGATTAAGTCCCAGCTCTAATTTTCTCAAAATAAATATTGCAAGCGTTCTACTTATGAAGAAAATTTGACCATATTGTAGTTGTATAATCTAGAATTTTGACGTTCATCGTTCAGCTCTTATTCTTCATATGTTTTCTATTAATTTAACAATTTAAACAATAAAATATTGACCATGGCCACCTTCCCACTCCATGACTCAGTCTTTGTATACCCATCCATTGGTAATCTCTGTGATATTAAAATCCAAAAAGTGGAAGAAAGGCGGAGTAGAGTTTATCTGTTTCGAAGTTAGTCAACAAATAATTTATGGATTATGCTACTTGTAAATAAAAATGGTATATAAGGAATTATATAATTGATGTGGACGGAAAATATTGAATGAAAGTATTTTAAACCGGTAAATGGTAGAGTGCCACGAAACATTATGTAATCCCATATATAAACTTGTTTGTACATATAGCTGGGTCCAATATTTATTAAAGATGAAGAGTAGGAAAAAGAAGAATATCAGAAGCTTAGATCAGAAAGTGATTATATATATATAGGAGGGATCGCTAGTATAATTTGATTTTACGGGTTTCTTGAATATATAAGAGGGAAAACATAGGATTAGCCTCGCCTACAAACTATCCTCTTTAGTTACTTTAGATCGTGGTGATCGTGTCTGGTGTTATTATAGTCCTCACTCCATCTCGTCTGCAGTTAGTTTAAGTATCATTCAATAATATGTTGCTTTGATTTCCAAAAGGAAAGAAAGCCAAAAAAAAAAAAGGTTCTGTATGGGGATTTGCTTCAGTTCTTCCTCCATAAACAAGGAGCCCATCGCCACTGAGAAGTTTACTACAGGTTTTTTCTAGTTAATTGTATCAAACTCATCTGGGTGTGCCGTGTGAGTAGTGTGAATTGCTTTTCTCTTTTTAAATGTCTGTGTTCGTTTGTGTAAGATTTTTCAAAAAGAGTAATTGGCATGGATGAAAAGATTGCGCTACCAAGCTGCCTATTTTTTTGTACATGAACCCGAATGTCTTTTTAACATGCCATTCGATTTCTAAAAAAGATCACCAATCCTAACTTTTCGAGGATATCCGTCATGGTCGCTTCAATATAGTTTCCTCATATTTATATGTTGTATATATATAGAGTCTAATATAATGTATGATTTTCTTCTTGGCCATCGTTCAACCTTATGGAAATGCTGGAAGTTTGCATATATAATAAGTTGACGTAATATTTCACAATTTCTGGTGTTACAAGGGTACTTAAAAAATTTGCACACTCATTAGGCTGCCCTAGTATTTTCTCTTATGAAGAATATTAAGGGAGCTTCCTTTGGGGTAATACAGAGATAACACACGGAAGCGTGAGTCCAGAAACACAATGGAATCATCTTCTTCGTTATATTGCAATTCTTCAGTGGCATTGAGTCAATGTATCTCTGAAATTGAGAGTTAACAACTAACTCGAGTGCTATCTTGCTTCAATGCTCTCAGAAATATAGGATGAGCTATTCATCTAAGTAACCTAATTAATAAGCCTCCAGGGAGTATGATGATGGCGATGTTTCGTCAATAATTCTTTAGCAGCCAAATTTTAATTTAACCTCTCCTATTCCTTTATATCTAAAGCTACTTGGTTTGGGATGGTTGTTAACTGAGTTTTATGCTATGTCACAGCAAATAATCAATTCAAAATGCCCTTAAATATTCACGTGCGCTATAGCTTTGATTCCATCTTAAATTTGCGTTTGTAGCCATCTCAGGCAGCTAGTAATATAATATCATTGACAGGCAGGATTTTCTCTAGGAATGGCCAATTCTCGGAGGCAAGTGGAGGCCATGAGGCTTGTCCAACAGGAGAAATTCTACCTCTACCCAAATTAAGGATTTTCTCTTTTTCAGAACTGAAGGCTGCAACAAGAAATTTTAGGAGTGATACATTGTTGGGAGAAGGTGGCTTTGGGAAAGTTTATAAAGGCTGGCTTTATGAGAAAGCCATGATCATTGATGGAAGTGCACCCGAAATTGCAGTTAAGAGGTTAAATGCTGAGAGCTTGCAAGGATTTCAAGAGTGGCAGGTGATTCATTAACAATTTGTTATTGAATAATTTGTAATAAATTTTTCTATAGAAGTATCTCTTCTTTGAATTATAATTTTCTTTTATGAATCATATTTGATTGGTCAATAATGCAACATTTTTAACAGCTGTTATTTCGGTGTGTGTACATTAAGAACTATTTACTATTTGAAATTCAATTTTTGGACGGCAACTTATGTTTTTTTGTTTAAGTGATGATATTAATATTGCTTTCTCTAATTATTTTAGTTTATACGCCTATTTCGAGTCGGTAAGGAAATATTTGGTTATTTGTCATCTCATGCCCATTTATTTAATTTGCTAGTCATTGTATCAAGTTCAGAAAATAACAACAAACTAAGGCATATTAAGAATAAATTTGGGAACACCTATGTGAATCCTTATTTATCATTTTTCTTTGTTCATTACTTCATGTACTGGAAGATCTAATGCAACTAAATCCTTAGCAAACAAGATATGAAAATTTTTGTACTCCTTCCATATTCTAACCTGCACTACTAAAATTGTATCGATCTTATGAATAGGAGCCTCACCATGTCAACACATAGCATGACTCAACAACCGAAATCGTCATTCCTTTAATTCATGGCACATCCACGTGTTTGCATATATTCTCATTTTTATCTATCCATTTTAATAATTGCACAGTCATTGTAGCATTTTTATTTTTGCTATATTCATCTTTTAGGCTGTCCTTTTAACAACCCAACACTCGGAACCATAAAGCATAGAAGGTGATCTAATCACCGTTGTGTAGAACTTGCTTTTAAAATTAATGAAATCTTCTCCTTATTATGTGGTTTAGTATCCTTGATACTCCTAGAACCTCGCTATATTTCTAGTGCAACTAGCCATTCAAAAGGGAGATTCTCTAATTCTAGAAGGTAGAAACACAAAGATTCTTTCCAAGTTGTTCCTTTTATCTCTGTTAATGCTTCTTAATTTTTTTATTCCCTTTGATATAATGTTCGATTTCTTTTCTGGTAGTTGGGTGTATTTCTAGAAATCCTTCAAAAATTTCTGGTATGAGTCCATTTTTAGATTGCCAAAATTAAGCCATAATTAGAAGTTAGAGGCTGTAATTGTGGCCAAAAAACAAATGACTTATAGTTTTGTTCAATTTTCTAGAATAGAACATTATATAGTTATTTATTTCCTATACCAGCAGATTATGTTGCCTTTGTGTTCAGATCAAGCCTAAATTGACTGATTTCTAATAGTTAACTTAATTTGTTCTGACACTTCTGCATTTTGTTCATTTATCTCTACAGTCTGAGATAAATTTCCTCGGAAGGCTTTCTCATGCAAATCTGGTTAAGCTGTTTGGATACTGTTGGGAGGATAAAGAGCTATTACTTGTCTATGAATTTATGCAAAAAGGCAGCTTAGATTCCCACCTTTTCGGAAGTAAGGGAATTAATTGTTGTATAAATATTTGAAGTCTCATATTACATGGATTAGCTGATGGCCATATTCTTTTTATGTCTAAAATCTAAAAAATTAGTTCTGTTGAGCATTTCATGTTCAGGTGGTTCTTCTCTTCTGCCTCTTCCGTGGGACATAAGGCTTAAGATTTTAATTGGCGCAGCTCGAGGACTTGCATTCTTGCATGCATCCGACAAAAAAGTTATATATAGAGACTTCAAGACATCAAACATATTGCTTGACGGGGTACGTTTTGTGCCGATGATTTACTACTGATTAATATTCTGTCACTTCTTCTGAATTAAGGAACTCTGCCTCGTTACTTTCATCATAATAAGGCGTGACATAGTTCTTTCAAGAATAGTTTTTCACCACAAATATTAGTCGTTTTATACTTTCAAGAGCTGGATAAAAATATTGATAGAGAAGTTGTGGTAACAGAAGATTTTATAGCTAGAAGGATATTAATATTTTTTGACACTGGTCAAGATTTTCTTCCAGTCATACAATGCAAAGATATCAGATTTTGGCCTCGCAAAAATAGGTCCTACCCCTAGTAAATCTCATGTGACTACACGGGTTTTCGGGACAGAAGGTTATGCTGCTCCTGAGTATGTTGCCACAGGTAATTTGCGAAGCAAATTGGGCTATCATTAAGAAATGATTAATTGTTCATATTCTGATGCCATTCTTAAATGTGAAGCAGGGCATTTGTACGTGAAGAGTGATGTCTATGGTTTTGGTGTCGTTATGTTGGAAATGCTTACGGGGTTGAGGGTAATTGACCAAAATCGTCCAGATGGTCAGCAAAATCTGATTGAATGGGTCAATCCACATTTATCTGACAGAAGGAAGTTGAAGAACATAATGGATTCTCGTCTTGGAGGAAAATATCCTTCCAGATATGCATTAGAAATAGCTCAGCTTGCATTAGTATGTCTTGAAAATGAACCAAAAGACCGACCATCAACGCAAGAAGTTGTTGAGACCTTGGAACGGATTGATTCTGTCAATCACAAACATGGAGAGGATGTAGTAAATTCTGGACATCCCACAGCTTCTCAAAACCAGAAAGTTTTGCAATATCGTTCTCCACTTCATCCAACGCAAAACATGAACTTAGCCTACCCACTGCCAAAGCCCTCAAGTTTTAGTTAGTGTTTTCAGTAAAACAGGTGTGTAAGCACATTTGTCCTCAGTTACATGCATGGCCCTCAATCATCAAACAGATGAATTTATTTTATTTATCAAATTCCATGTTATGTTACTATTTGAGCAAATATCATAAAGTTCCAAGGTTACAATTGAAAATTATGAATAAACTGTGCAAATTGTGAAGACGAACATAGTTCACAATTTATATACTAACAATAGTTGATGACTCTCGAATAAAGTTGGGCATTTTATTATGAGAAAGTCATATTATCTTCTATTTCAAAACCGGGTAAACAATTCACCTTAACCAAAGGAGTGGAGACTCGTTATATTACATTTCGAATCCATGAATATATTAGACAAGACCAAGAGCGAGTTAAATGGACTGACCATTGGAACAAATTGAATTCAACGAGATAGACTTCGAGGACTATATTTGGGTGTAAAGTGAGATGAGCACGGACTAATTATGCTTCATTTTCTTGAAATGAATTTCTTTTTTCCCAGCCTTCTGCTCTGATTTGTTTTGGAGAAACACAATTTTCTGGGTATTAAACTGACTCACAGGACAATACTTTCTGCTTCATTTTCTTGAAATGATTTTTTTCCAGCCTTGTCGCTTGATTTGTTTTGGAGAAACACAATTTTCTGGGTATCACGTAGAGAAGTTTTTGATTTATCAATGAAAAATTAAAGATACCTATGCCTCAGAGACTGTAATATTCTAGTTGTATTTCATATTATTCTTGAAAGGCTTATCCCTTGGATTTATAAGACTTTTGGACACTATTCAACTATTAGTCCATATTAAGGGTAAGTTCTACCTTTACGCCAGTCTTAGAGGACCCTTGTGGATGGGGACCCTTGTGAAGGATTACTTCTAGTAGAAGACTGTGTAGTCATCCTACTCGGAAAAATAGGCCATCTTGGACGTCGATTTTGAAGAGAGGTAGAATGTAACGATATAATTGTATCCACATCGCTCATAAAAAGCATACTTTGTGGGTTTATAAAAGCTTTGGGAACCCTCCCCTTACAAGACAATTTTAAGGATGAGTTCTACCAAAAGTTACATTTTCATAGATTGTTATTAAATCAAGAAATTGTTGGTGGTCACCACAAAGACGAGCACATGGTGGTGGCGGATCCATTGTCACAAAAAAGATTGGGTGGACGAGATTGCAACGAGGTCCAAATGTTGGTGTTGGTGTAATTTACCCTAATTATATTCTCGTGAAAATCAAAATATATTTGGAGAAATTTGACAACGTTGTAAAATAATGAGATAATTAGTGATGATTATTTAGTATTATCATGATACATATATAAGTCTTATTTAATGTACAAAGTCTATTTCATTCCAATTATAACTCTCATTTTGAACTCCATAAATACGGGCATTTGCTAAAAAACATATTGCTGAAGTGTGTGTTTTTCTAAATAATAGTTTTTCTAAATAATAGTTTGCTGCTGTTTTTGAATAGCACAACATGATTAATATTTTAAAAAAGAATATTAATTACTCTTGAAGAGCATAATATTATAATTTCAATAATTCAGAAGAATATTGATTGATTTTTGGGAAAAAAAATACTTACTCTATAAATAATGCATGGCTCTTGAAGAGTTAATGTTTATAAATAATAAGATATTGTTACTTATGAAGTAGCATACTATTATTGACAAATATTCTAGTTAGATTTTTACTCCCTCCCGGAGAGCATACTTAAATACGATATAACGTAAATTATGTTTTTACTTCTGAAGAGTAAATTATTATATAATTCATTATAATAATATGTAATTACTCTTGAAGAGTGTAATACATATTATTATATAATTGAAGCATATCTTACATTAAATTAGTAGTTCAATTTTATTTTATTATTTAGCATGATCAGTTGGATCATCACTGGTTCAATAATGATACAAAATTAAAAATTCAACTGGAGATTCAATGAAGAACTGGAAGATTCTTCAATCCAATGAAATTATATATGGTGTTTGTTTTCTTTTATAAAAATTGGTCAATAACCATCACTAGTTAAAGCTAGTTAAAGTATGGATTGAATTCCCTATGCTTCTAAAAATTAATTAGGGTGATAATTTGGGCTGCACCATCTTCCACATTGACCATCTAAATATTATTTGTATCTAATAGATTTGATACATATACTAAATGATTGCATAATATTTGCAACCTGAAATTACTGCTCAAATTATGAAAATAATTTTCAGATTATATAATCAAGACGGTATGTCTTGTTAATGCTAGTGATCCTAAATTTAAATTTTTTAATAAGTGTTAGTTGATATGTCAATAAATGATTTAACATTATTGTTTGTTAAACGTCTTCAATTAATTTCATTGAGAACAAAGTATTTCACATTTTCGTTAAGGGAATGCTATTACGTATCATGTCAACATTATAATTCTCCATATTATAATTGATTTATAGCCTGAGCCTAATTTTTTCGTCTAATTGTTTGATAGTGCATATATGTGCAATTAATCTCCCCACATTACACTAAGATGAAAAGTAAAGACTTTTAAGAATAAATGCGTGGTTTGAATACAATATCTTAAGCCCTAACAGGAGATATTTTATAAAGCGGTTTGCTGATTGTCAATTTGATTGAAAAATTCTCTCAGCATTAGTGAGAGGAATTAAGAAGCTGTAAATAATATACAAAAGCATCATTATCTAAATTCTCGCAAAAAATAATTCGAATTAGAAGTTCGAAGATAATTTATTTAGATGCATGTACTGAACAAAGAGATCAACAACATTTCACACACCAATTTTAAATGCTCCAACTCGAATTAATGTCTTGGATGATAATTAGTTAATATTATATTTGATAAATTTATGGTATGCCTGAAGCGTGATAATATTCGATTCTAATATAAAACTCTCCTAACGAAAATGCAAAATTAATAAAGATTGTCACATTAAATAGGCATATATTCTTAATGAGTATTTAAACATAACAAATTATAAAACCCCGAAAGAGGGTCAAATACCCGAAGTATTGAAAATTGAGATATCTCAATAAGTTATGTCATTATGGAAAAAGAAATAGAATCGAAAAAAAGAAAAGAAAAAGTTGTCGACAATACTTTTGCACATGATGTACTGCATCATATTATGAATAGAGAGGAATCAAAATAAATTCGTCGAAACATATCGATCGAAATAATGATTAGCAAAAAAAATGATGCACTAAAATTGAATTTACTAAAGAAACCTGAAGTTTCTGGACGCGATCATAGTAAAATTAAACATACTAGAGAAACCTAAAATTTGTAGATCTACCGTTTGAATACCTAAAGGTGTATACTTATGTGAAATGAAAATGGAAAAAGTAAAATCATAATATGAAATGTACGACTCTTTACATAATGAAAAATTTGTATAAATAGATTAATTATCACGTGGTATCACAAGTTTCTATTTCATTAGCGTGACAATACATGAAATTTGATATGCATGTAATAAATGTGATTATAAACATTTTATCTTATCTTGTATGATTTTGATACTATCATGGAATGATTTAATATGTCTCAAGCATAATTCAAGTGAAATTATTACGAGGGGAGTAAATACCCGTTGTACTCTTTCCCTTGATAAAAGTTTTGTTCTATTGGGTTTTCTGACAAGATTTTTAATGTGAACTTTTGTAACATAGAATAATATACTCTTTTTACTTCATTATGATTTTTTCAACAAGGTTTTTCTTAATAAGGTTTTAACAAGTCATATTTTTTATGTAATAGATATCCATAACATACAAGACATTTACATCAGAATAATGGTTTTATATGTAGGAGACTCCCGAAGAGATCCATAAAAGTTATTTTTCGAATCATCATGTTACTACGGTCATTAAATGTTGATAAATATTTTGCATGAATACGATGTTATTTGAAGGCATTGATGTAGAAGACATTAATATTGAAGACATTGATATACAATACATGAATTATTTGATACAAGAATTGAAATAATAGGAAGTAGATTTCCTTCTATCAAGTTTTCTAGACAAGGTTTTAAGCAGTTTTTTACTTCAAATTTTTTGTACTTTATTTATTTTAATTTTTATTTGTTGACATTTTTGTTCCATCAGGGTTTTTGCCAAACAAGTTTCAATAAGATAATTATTGTGCAAATAATCATCAAATGGGGAGTGTTGTAAAATAATGAGATAATTATTGATGATTATTTAGTGTTATCATGATACATAAGTAAGTCTTATATAGTGTAGAAAGTCTATTTCATTCTAATTGTAAATCTTATTTTGAACTAATAAACATGGGCGGAGGTAGTGGGGGGGCTAGCCCAGCCCCCCCAGCCAATATGTAAAATTAAGATATTTTAACCCAATTTTAATTTGAATTACAATTATTAAATACTCTTTTCAAGATATCAATTTAAGTATTTTATCTAATGCATGTTTGAATAAATTTACTTATGATAATTAAGTAAATTTTATAATTGATAATAAAAATAAGTTACTTATTTTAATAGTTAGAGACACTCCATGTTTTGATAAGTTTAAAAGTAATTAAATTTTTAATTCTACGTATGTTTTCATCTATTACTTATTTATATTTATATAAAAAAAAT
>CAIGRP010073131.1:0-12400 GCA_903798385.1 Fraxinus cuspidata | reverse complement strand
TTTTTTTTTTTTTGTATGCTTGCTTATGTTGAGCAAAAAGATTTTACAAGTACTCATCATTTCATCGAATGTGGGTGTTTCTTTTGGTGCATGTTGAAGTTGGTTTGAACTATTACATCCAAAAAATAGCAAAAAGAAAAAAAGAAAATTATAATTTCAAATCTTGATGACCTACCACGGAAGATTTTCTCATCCTATTCATCTATCAATAGACCATCATATTTGATTGGTCAATTTGTATATATTTTACTATTCCAATTGTCTTAACATTACGTACGTTTGTTGAGCATTTCAAACCATTTGATATTGAAAATGACTTTTCTGTGCACAAAATTTTACTGCCTCTTTTAAATCCCATATCGAAAATTGACTTTTAATATGGAACTCCAAGTCTCGTACATATAAATAAATGAGGGTAATAAAAACAAACTTGGTGTGTGCTACGAGTTTACTCATATTATAAAACGAAGCTTAAAATTTGAAATTATCCACCAGAGTATCTAATCCCGAGTCGAATTCAAAATCAACCAAATTCAAGACAGACCCACATAAAGGGAATCACCTTTCTTATGCATATTTTTTATCGTATAAGTAACCTCACTTCCAGATTACCTCTTCTCTGATCACATAAAAGATTAATTAAACGTCCTAATTCAAATGCCCATCTAAAAAACATACTTTTCAAGGCAGATTGTTAACAATAATTCACACTTAAATTAAAAAAGGCGATAATAAAAAGTAAAATTGAAATTAATGTTCAGAAAATTACTCTAACCCCAATTGCTAGAATCATATAAGCATCAAAACTGGCAAAAAAAAGATTGGGTTTTCAAAATGAAAAGCAAAAGTAGTTAATGCATATAAATGTTATACTTCTGGATAACGATCTGAGAAAGGAATTGAATCAGCATACCCAGTTATTTTCTTTTCTCCCTTAAAGCTTTATGATTTTCACTTTACTAGCAGCAAGCGTCAATTGAATGGAGTCCCAGACGCTAATGAAAAGGCAGAGCAAGTTTGGCTTAGCATAAATAACTTGCCCCTATTCGGTCGCTTTTAATTTAATTTATTTCACATATATTCATTTTTAATCATACATTAATGCAATAAAATATTTTACACATAAATTTAAAAATTTTCTCTACTTTTTAACCACACATTTTTAATATTCAATATTCATTATAATTCTAACTAGATGCTCAAAATATGTAAAGAAATTTTTTTGGATGGTAGGAAAAAACTGGGTAAAATTACTAATAAATTATGACCATGTTTCAATTAATAATACTAACGAATATTATACATATTTTCTTTTTTGATAATTATAGTTTGATCTTTCGACTTTATTGTTCCGTAATTTTAAAAATTTTCTTGGATGAGAAATAAATAATTAAATATATATTACCAATTAATGATGCAGCATGTTCATCATATTATTTCTTTTCTAATAAAAAGAAGAGAAATGAAAAAGTATATAATATAGACATTTTTTTTGTTTCCCTTAAGAAACCCGCATAATCATTTGAATGTCCGTTTGATTGCAAAAATGGAATTTGGCTGGAAAGAAAATGAATTCCAGAAAATTGAATTGCCTATAACTTGTTTTATTGGGAATTGTCAATTAATTGTATTTGATTGGTATAATTTTTCACCTGTAAAATATTGAAATTTTGGATATTTTGGTGTTTGTTGACTTTGTTTTTCATGAAATTGTCCATTAAAGGGATATAATTTGTTACAATTTGGGATAAAATTTGTTTCTATTGCAAAAAATGATAAAATAAAAAAAATAAAAAATAAAAAGTTGACTAGAAAAGCTTTTCCCACCTCAAAAATCAAGAAAATGTGAGCATGTAGGTGAAAGATGGAAAATCAATTCTATGGAAATTTTGGAAATCAAACATACAAAAATGTGGAAAATGGAATTGGAGTACAATCAAACAGGCTTAGATCTCCTTGAACCAATTCCTATGAAGATTTATAGAGGTAAGTTATTAATTCTTTTATTGTAATTTTTTTTTTGCTTTTTTTTGGGTGCAGAAAATTCCTACTTAATTGGATTGATCATATGGTATGTATTTGTAATACCTGCATGCATGTATTTGCCTAGATGAGAGTATATATTTGCTCGTATTCAGTTGTAGTAAGGGAAATGAGCGTCTTCATATTCTTTTATAGTTGATAGATACGTGTATCGTAAATATTTGTGACAAAAGGAAACCAAAATTACAAAATATTGATTTTATCTTCTAATATAATTGTCATGAAATTTGATTTTTTAAGGTTTTTTCGGTAACATGAGCGGTGATTTCATTGAGCAAAAGGTATCAAACATGGTCGAGGAAGTGATACAGAAAAAAGTAACTATAAAGAGCCAAAGTCGCTGGTTTCACGACTCATCCATGTGGCGCTTCTGTTTCTGTTGGGTGCACATGCTAGATCTATGGTTATCTTCATATGTTCAATCATGCTGCATTAACAGTAAATTTGACAACTTTTTTAACATCACGTGAGTTGACTAATTTTTATACATTGATTTCAACAACACTTTTTCAATCAACGGTCAGGTTTTCTACACACAGACGGGGTGTCAAAGTTGAAGTCAACAATTGATGTACAAGAAGCATAATTGTCATATGTTTGTGCTTGATGAGACTAGCAAGTGAAAGTGTCTTTCTTGTTCAATTGGTCATTTTGGTAGATCCAAACTCCATTTTTAAGTCTTGAATCTTGTTTTGTGCCCTGATTACAATCACCATGTCGATTCGCAGTCGAAGTGGTAATTTTTACAGTGTGATTAGGCTCTAGATGGTCCAACGTCTAGGTGTTGACAAATGTGATTAATTTTTACAGTGATTAATCTTGTTTCTTTTGCAGTTAGAATATCATAAAAGCTGTTGACAAGTTTTCTGTTCATCTGTTTGTGACAAATGAGTGCGCCGCTTACTATACAAATTTCATAATCCCTCCCGGCAAAGTGCAAACGGGATCATCGACGTAAGGACGTGGATATTACGAGATTTTTTTTGAGAAATTGAGGATAGTTGAGCAAGATGCAAGTTTGTGAAGTTTCGACCCCATCAAAAGAGCCTAAAGCAGCCGATACAGAAGCAGTTAAAAGATGGATCACAATCATCATCTAGAACAGCAGTCAGTAATTTGCCCGTACTGAAACCATGAATCAAGAACCTCAATTGGATCACAGTGATACAGGGCTCATTTTTTGAGCTAAATGAACTCCTGTAGTCGCTAAACTTCGGTCAGTTCCTGGAGAACTTCAAGCAATGGAATCCGAGCTGCAGCCAACTGATCTCTCATACAATGAACTGAAAAACTCAAATTTCAGGCTCCCTCAAGATCTTTTCGCAGATCAATCTTACCCTACAGTTTTCCATGAACCAGTGTTCTCGGAGTCTAAGTTTCAACCATGTGATTTGATTCACATTGAATTGAAAAATAAATATTGCACTAAAACGAGAAACTAACTTCGACCCTGAAGCACAAGTTACAACAATCAGTGAAAATGCCCCCAAGCAACAATGAAGCCGGGTCACTGTGACTAGGCGCCATTGAACTGGAGCTTGGAGAATCGACACTGGGAGGAAGGCTTTACGAGCTAACCTCTTTTTCAGTTGATTGCAGTATCGACATGGATTTTGTTCTTACTGATGTTGTCCAACCTACGGAACCTTGTTATCATCAAAGCGTGCAACCTCCAAGAATTTGGGCATAGATGAGACAACAAAGATTTCTAAGAAAAATGTTAATCAAGAATCAACAGTTTGATGTACGTTATTATTTTTATTGTTGTGGAAAGCATGATGCATGTTACGTACGACGATTTTCAATTTTCACTGAAATAAAATCAAATAAACTTCTACGCCATTAATATACTACTTAGCAATTAATGATGCCTTAATTCTTAGCTTATTCATCATGTTCTCTTTTTCCTATATATATATATAAAGAGGAAACAAAAGAAAGAATAGTTAAAAACAAAGTAGCAGATAAATCTCAACCTGTGCAAGTTTTCAGTGAAATGGAATACACAAATCAACAAACTGCAAAAGCCAGACTTCACTCGGTCTACGCAAATCAACGAACTGCAAAAGACAGATTTCACTCTAGACCGTTGGATCGCAGGATTTTCGAGCTACATGGAATGCCTGTAGGTTCCCATTACCATAACTGCTCAGTGTCTATCCATTCAGAAGCTCAAACCGCGAAATCCATGTTTGACTCAAAATCCGTTGGATCGCAGTCAAATGCAATGTCCTTTTTTTGAGCTACACTAAATTCCTGTAGTTGCTCTTTACAGTACTCGCTCAAATTCATATTGTCCCTGTAGAACTTGAAGCAGTGCAGTCTAAGCTGCAGCATATCATGAAGATTGATATGGACCAGACCTATTTTTGTGTTTTTATTTATGAATTAATTGTTGGGAACTTACAATATAAAATGTAAGAACTTTTAATGAATTAACGTACTTGCAAAGCATAGCGTCACAAAATCTTCACTATATCTTCAATGACAACAATAAATCAACTCAAGTTTTTTTTTTATTAATAATATCAAACGAATAAATATGCACCAACATCTGCAAATGTTAATGATTTGAGTTAAATATACGATCAAAAATGGGCAGGAAACGCGCATTAACCTAAGAAGAGAGTCAATTTCACTTTTCTCTAGAACTCAACAAACAACAGTTTGAACGACCCCATGACAATTGAGTAACACCTGAGATCTATCTTCGCTGCCACTACTAGTTCCATTATTGACCGATCACTGCACAATAGACGAAATTTTTGTTAATTTTAACTCCAAGTATCCAAAACAAATGTACATAAATTATCTAGATGGGCCAAAAGCTTTTGTGACAAAATTTGTGGGTGTAGTACCTGAGGCTGCTGCTGCTGTTGAGGTGGTTGTGGGTAGTTTCCGTATCCCGCGTAACCTGCATAGTACAAGTTTGGATCTTGCGCTGCAGGAGCATATCCATAGGTTTCGTACCCAGGGGCATATCCATAATATGCACCGTTATACTGGTTTGGATCAGACTGAAACAAAGGTTTCAATGGATAAAATGAAATGAACAAAAACCTAGAGGAAAACCTTCGAAACACACACACTAAAAACATTAACAGCAAATATACGAGTTTGTTTGAAGGACTACGGCCCCATGAGAGTCGAATGCTTTGTCCTCCCAACTGGGTTCCATTTAACAGCCGTAAAGCTTCCTCCGCACAGCTTCTATTGTAACCAATGGAAAGAGGGCATAAGAAAGTTGACATAATTTCTTGGCATTTAAATTGAGGGTAGAAACGGCCAATTAGTTTTCTCAGTTTACCTGTCGGCATATTGAACAAACCCACATCGTTTGCCTATTGGTATCTTTACATGTAATAGTTGTCCATAGTGTCCAAAAACCTGTCTTAGATGTTCTTCAGTAATATTAGAGTCCAAGTTCCCAATGAAGATCTGCAGTCAGACAACATTTACGTTGGTAAGCATTTATTACTTAAAACAATTGACATAAGGAGATCGATGATGAATATACTGACAGTTGTGTTAGAAAGATCATCCTCACTCTGAGTTCCTCCGGAAGTTTGGTACGTATCTGCAAATATGAAAAAAAACATGTGGAGGAGGATACAGTCATCAGTGGAGAGAAAGGGGAGAGCTGAAGCAAGAGCGTCGCTTGCTTTCATTTCAATACCAAATAGAAAGATGCACGTCATACATTGAAATCTTATTTCAGATTTGCATGCACTGGATCATAAAGTCAATAGAAAAATGTGGAAGGACAAAAAGACTAAACACAAATATGAAATATTAAAAGTCTAATAAATCACAGATGCACGTGTAAAAGGTCAATCCAGAACTAACAGACAAGTGAAGTTTAAATCGTTCTCATAGCTTGGAGAGAACAATGACTAAGACCTAACAAAATGTCAACAAAATTCAAAACATTGCCATGAAACTTAGTCAAATGAAGAGTAAAAAGAAAATTATAACAGCAACCAGCACAACACCGTCAAGAGAATTGTAAATAACAAAATATGTTGAAATAATGGATAAGCATGGGCAAAACCTTAACTATGATTTGCTCATTCAATATGTTCAGAGAGAACCAAATTGCAAAAGGATGGACATCCGTGATAACAAGTTTTGATCGTGCTCAAGCATAATGTCTGACACATTCCATATTCTTTTCCATATTCAATTTTTCATATTTGTGAGCATGCTTAACATTTTCTGTGACAATGGACTAAATAATCCAATGTACCATTTTGATAGTTTCTAATCAATGATGATGGTAAATCATCGTTAGCAGTCGAAGCAGAGTTAAATCTCACTGGAGTCTACTGTCAAGACACGAGAGCAAGGGCTAGCAGAAATAACCAAACCTAACGCAGAATAACACTTGCCAGTTTCAATAACAATAAATACACACAATCTCCTTACATTTCTTGACATCATGCCACTAACACAGCATGATTGTATACATAGATAAAAGGCATATATCCACATCTAACCACCGCGTCCCCCAAATGACTGAAGATGACAGGAGGGAAACACCAGACATACAATTTTAAAAAACATGAAAAACTAACAGACAATCTAGAGAAATTGTAAATGTTGGTACATAGTTTCAACTGACCTTCCATCGTCACCCACTCTCCATGGTGAGCTTGTTACTATCAGGAGAATATTTTAAGCGTTTCGAGAATAGGAGTGGAGAAAATTAGTTAAGATAAAAATGATAATGGAAAAAGGAAGTTGTACATGGACCAGTAATCACAATGCTGAAATTTAGCCCTTGTTTGGTAGAGATTCTTTTAAACTCATTTTTCTTCACTCACTTTCAACCACGTATTCTCCCGATAAAATAATTTTGCATATGAACCCATAAATTTACTCTACTTTTTAACCACACATTCTTTAAAAAAAAAAATCACTTTTCACAAAATCTATTTTAAAATTCTATTAAAGGTCCTTGGAATCAAAAAAATAAAACTAGCTTGAACTATAATTGTAATAAAATTTGATGACATCTTGGAAAGTAACAGACTGGTGGAAAAATAAGAAAATCAAAGTTGTTGCATAATTAATGCCGCTGGGAACTGAATATAAGCGACATCAAAATAAAACTGACCTACACATAACCAGGCACTAAAAGGGTTATCATTTCAGCAGAAATTAGCTCCAGGGCCCCTATATGATAGAGCCTCCTGACACCCTGCTTTGAGACAACCAGAGTCTTGTGAGATTATGCAAGTTCTAATATTTTAAAACCTAAAATTGTTAAAATACTGGAAGGAATGGCGTCGTAAGCTGTCTTATCTTCAAGAATTCAAGGGCATAACTAAAAGAAAGCAAATTTAAGAGCATTGTTCATAAAAGAGACGTCATTACTACGAAATATTTACAGAACACGAAAAACAAACAATGCAATGTAACTGCCAAATTCAAGGGAAAAGAGTACATCATGACAAATAACAACAAAATATATTACCAAATTTAGCAGGTACAAGTTATTTTGATGCTGTAATAGCAATCAGATATGCTAGAAATTGACAGCCAAGGGTCAAACATACCTTTTGCCTGACCACCCACTTTTTGCTTGTTAGCAGCAGGACCTACTCGCATGGGCCTAGCCGAACAAAACTTTCCATTCATCTCAGTCATGGCTCGTAACTGTTCACTTTCATCACCGAACCTCACAAACCCATAGCCTTTTGTGAGGCCCGTTAACCTATCTGTTACAACCTTAGCACCCCTTACTGAACTATAATTGGCCCTAAAAGTTTCTTGAAGCATGTAATCAGTAACATCAGCCGCCAAGTCTCCAACAAAAACTGTGTATTCGGTAGTGTCGTTACGCTTTTCACCCGCACCCATTGATGCCCAGTTCAATCTGAATGTTTGCTCAATATTTGGCATTAGGGAGCCATTGTATGTCTGCAGATTCCTTTCTGCAGCAGCATGACTAACAAACTCAATAAATCCATAACCTTCAGAGTGGGCAGTTTGCTTATTACGTATGACTTTAGCAGAGATCACCTGAACAAATGGCATTAGATTAAATTCTAACAGAACCATGAGCAAAATCTCAATAAAAACTAATAGGTGGCAAATAGTCTAGTTGGGTAAAGTGTACACGCTTTCGGATATCCACCTTCAAATTTCATTGTTCCAATTACAAATTTCAGCTATACATGGATAGTGCATGCTTAAAACATTAAACAGTAAAAATCACTGCAAGGTTGCACAAAAATATTTGACAGGCTTGTTCACGGTGATGAAAGTCCATGGCCTACATGATAGTTTTATAAATCATAACAATGTTTCCTGATAAAACTAATGTGCTTCAATGAGCACTGTACCCACTATTAGTTGATTAACAACAGAGAGCTGCCTCAAAAAATTTACAATAAGGCAATATATAGGATGAGAGTACTAGCTTTAACCAGCAGAAAATAGAAAAGATGAAAAGAATTCAGGAACATTCGCTGAGATTGAAATAAATACTAGATATAGTGCTTCGGATTTCAATCTCACAAGACTAATTTTTCAAGAAACAAACTTCTTCAATTCTCATTGTTGGAACAATTTGGTCCATTTATAGGCTCGATACCGAACACAGAGAACTTATTCTAACTAGGGGCTTAAATCAGTTGAAAAATCCAAAATCTAATGTCAAGAAGCTAATCATAGTCAATAGAAGATACATCCCAAACCTACCAAAACTAGGAAATCTTTAATTAAACTCAAATGAAGCTATGTTTTCACAATACTACACCAGAACGAAATATTAAATTCTAAATCTTGCAACAATTCCTCAGGTGGTGAAGAGAACTGCCTCCGACGAGAAAATTTTGAACATGTTGCTCGCAGATGCAGGACCACTCGCTTAAGCTCCTCTAGACATGCAATTACTGTCTGGAAAAGGTTTGCAGTACCATTTGATTACACTATTAAAGTAAAGATTCTCTTGAAATTGATTTTTTATCTCAAAACATGCATTGTAGGGATCAAGTAACTAAGTGCACTGGCTTCATTCTCACTCTCTCAGCTTTATGCTTCAATGAGAATAAAAGTGTGGAAGAAAAGAACCCCACGAGGAATGCTTGCTAAAGCCTAAAAGTGGAGCTTAATCTAAGCTTAGCATACAATAATTTTTCACTAAAGGAAGCCAAAAGTCTTCTTGACTTAGCATAGTTCCTGTTCCAGGGATGAAGTTAGAAGGTGACTTTTAGGTGGGCTAAAATTTAGAAAAAGTCAGTCACATCGTAAGCAAATTAACATTTGGCAACTGGTAGACCAAAGATTAGAATTTTTGTCATTAAGTTTCACAAAATCATGTTCGGCTAAGCTTAATAAGTTTACTTTGAAGTAAATTCACTTCTTAAAAACAAATAATTGATAAAGTTTAAAGGTAAGTTACTTAAAAAAAAAATTACTTTTTTTCTATTTGAAACTAAGGTATTCAAACATATAAAAAGTTAATTAAAAATAATTTCAATGTTCTCTAGAATTAGATAAAAATTGCTCAATCAACAGTTTCAATTCTAAAAGCAATTTTTTAATCCGTAAAAGTAAATTATTAAAACATTTTTTAATATGAAAAATTACTAAAAAATAATTTTTTAAGCATAATAAGTAAATAAAAACATATAAGAAAATAGATTTATGCATCTAAATAGCTGTTTGAATGTGCTTGTAATTGACATATATGATAAATATACACACCTCGCCGGTGGATGCAAAACAGCTGTTCTAAATAGCTGTTTGAATTTGCTTGTAATTGACATATATGATAAATATACACACCTCACCGGTGGATGCAAAACAGCTGTACAAATACTGCTCGTCCATCCAATACTGAAGATCGCCGATCCAGAGGCTTCGGATCCCGTCATCTGCAACTTGCTGAGCTTGTGCTGCAAGCGTGGCAGCATACTGCTGCGGTTGTGGCGGCGTATCCGCTGCCGGAGGTGGTTGCGAATAGTAGTACCCCGACGGCTGTTGTGGTGGTGGCATCTGGTATTGGGATTGCTGCGGCTGCATCCACTGCTGCGGAGGTTGCTGTGGCGGCTGCATCTGGTATTGAGGAGGTGGGATCGAGTTCGACGCTGGCTGCATCATTGCCGGAACACTGGGTAGTGTGTGTGAAAATTGGTGGGGTTAAGAGTGGAACCCTAAAGGGGATCTTGTGGATGATGAGACAGAGGCTTTGAAGGTGGTTCGAGAGTGACGCGTCTCAACCTAAAAATAAGAGAATATGGATTACCGAATATACCCCTCTTTTTCCATTTGAGTCCGGTTTGAACAAATCGAACATAATAAAAACAATAATTCTACTTACATGAGTTTACATAATTATTTAAATACAGATGAAGTGTCAAAAAAGAGTGAAGAAGTTCTTTTCTTATTTGATTAGATAAATTATGGTTCAATCATATATCATCATATACATGTATATAAATCATTATGTATATGTAAATAAACGAAATAAAAATAAACTGTGACATTCATAGGCCTACTTGGCCCGTTGGCTCATTCCTGTGGAGCGAAATGTTGAAAAGTCATAAAGATACATTATTGGGTCTAACGTCTCGTCTTGCATCAACACGACTCCCAAGATAGGATGCCCTCATAAATTAGCATGATCCCGTGGAGGTTTTCAAACAATACTTAGGGTCTATTTGATTGTAAAGGTGAAAAATGAGTGAAAAGAAAATGAATTTTATGGAATTAAATTGTTTAGAAATTGTTTTACTGAAAATTGTAATTAATTGTGTTTGATTGATATAATTTTTTACCTAGAAAATGTTGAAAGTTTGATATCCGTTTGACTTTGTTTTTTTATTGAAATTGTTCATTAAAGTGATAATTTCTTTTATCATTGGGTCTATAATTTGTTTCACTTTAAAAAAAAATTATCATGCCGAATACCATTCGTTTGACTTTATTTTGCATGAAAATTGTCAATAAAAGTGATAAATTTTTTTACCATTGTGTCTAGAATTTTTTCCAATTGCAAACAAAAAAGGTGGAAAATCAATTACCACCAAAACCAAGAGAAAACATTTTCTAGTGATAATTTCTTTTATCATTGGGTCTATAATTTGTTTCACTTTAAAAAAAAATTATCATGCCGAATACCATTCGTTTGACTTTATTTTGCATGAAAATTGTCAATAAAAGTGATAAATTTTTTTTACCATTTTGTCTATAATTTTTCCCAATTACCAAAAAAAAAATTGGAAAATGAAAACCCACCTAATAGGTGGGAAAACAATTTCAACAAAAAAAAAAAGGGAAAAAGTGCACGTGTGAGAGAAAGTGAGAAAAAGTTTTCCATGGAAAATTTTTACAATCAAACAAGGCAAAACCTATAAAATGGAAAAGAATTCCTAGTTCTAGGGAAAATGTTGTGTATCAAACACCAACTTAGCTAAACTCAACCAGTGTTATAAAAATCGATTCGAGCAACGGCTCGAAAAATGTGAAGGGTCAAAAGATTCCATCGGAAGCAATAAATAAATAAATAAATAAATACACACAAAAAATAAAATACAGTGAAATCAATAATTTTCTTTTTAATTTTCATATTAATAATTCAAACTAAATATATATTTGTCAACGAGATTCATTATCAAGTGTAATTTAAATTAAATTTGAAAATTGAATAAATGAAAATATGGAGCGGATATTAAAATTTTGTTAGTTGGAATTCAAAATCATAAATTTAGCTTGGAAAAAGATTCCGATGGGCATTTTAATTTATTTATTTTTTATATCGTTATTCCACATTGGAAATTTATGAAAACACTTGAAAGAATTTGATCTAT
The DNA here is from genome assembly GCA_903798385.1 of Fraxinus cuspidata. Lineage (NCBI taxonomy): Eukaryota > Viridiplantae > Streptophyta > Magnoliopsida > Lamiales > Oleaceae > Fraxinus > Fraxinus cuspidata. Next base: position 539 of record CAIGRP010073131.1, on the reverse strand, counting down.
AATATCACTATCACACATTAAAAGATCATGAAATCATTTGAAAGAAATGCATCTATAAAATGGGCGTGTCATCCAAAAATCATATATGGGCCTTTGATTTTATTTTATTTTTTTTGCTATACCGCTATTCCACATTGGAAATTTATGAAAAAGCATGAAAGAATTGGATCTATAATATCGCTATCAAACATTAAAAGTTTATGAAAGGGTTAATAGCACAAAACGTCCCTACGTTTGGCACTTCTTGCGGAAAACGTCCATACGTTTCATTTTTTGACATTTTCACAATTATTTCAACGTTTCATTGCGAAAGACATCCTTTTTCACATTTTTGACGTAAAATGACCAATATACCATTCTATTTAAATAAAACAAAAAAAAGAAAAGAAAAATAAAGAACAAATTGCAATCTTACTCTTAAACTTTTTTTTTAAAAGTGCAAATGAGTGCAAATAATTTATTAAAATATTAAAAATAACCAAAAATAAAAACTATTTCTCTCCCCCCTTCTTCTCCTCCCCCACCAAACGCACCACTAA
>CAIGRP010073130.1:0-19452 GCA_903798385.1 Fraxinus cuspidata | reverse complement strand
ACATCCTTGAGCCCCATTCTATGATCCTAACCGTGCCTGATTCGTTAACAGACATCACAAACTCCTTCGCTTCAACCTTAAATCGCCGACTAAAACCAAACCATATGCATTCGACCACTTCTTCCTTTGAAAGCGCATAAACGACGCATCGGATGACAACACAGGCCTTCTGGTTGATCTGGGCATGATCTTTTGTAATTGTTGATTTGTATGCCCGACCCAGGGTAGTTTGTTTTCTTGCTTTGGCTGACTGGCTCTTTAGACCGATTGTAATGTTTATTTCGTAAGCCCAGAGATGCCTGGAGTATTTGTACTAGATTTTTTTATCAATATTATTTATTTACTAGATAAGATTTTTAAAAAAAAATGTTCTTTCTGCTAATCAACGTTCCACCCACCCATCCATTATAGTTTGCTTTTGTTTTTCTTTGAAATTACCATCACTTCTGTTGCATTGCCTTGTATATATCAAAAAAACAATAGAAATTTAAAGAAATTTGCAAAATTCAATAGACTTTTCAATAAAAGATTTTAATCTATATCATGTACAGTGAACATTTCTTTTACATATTCAAACAGATTCTTAAGGTTGCAAATTTTCAATTATATATTTACAATATGGGAAGAACACATCAAATATACCTCACTGGTAAATGTTTCTGCTTCTTTGATTTGAGACGATCGAAATCCTTTGGTCCCGCAGCATGTTCAAATTGGGAGCTAACAATCGTGTGTATCGGTCAAAATAAAGAAGTTGTTTCATGAGGAGAGCAAACTCCCGGGGAAATCTAAGCCCATATGATTCACTGACTCGAACCTGTTAAACTCACAGAAAACGTGGATCAAAATGAGAACACGCAAGAAACGAATAATGTATCTCTATCTCGTTTGAAAGAAATCTAGAAGTTATGCACAGTATAAATAACATAAGTAGCCCAAACAAATGTCACTTATCATTGTTCACATATTGTACAACGCTGTAAAAGGTCAAGCATAAAGAATAGCCAAATCTGCAGTATCACTTATTATCGCCTGTCTTCTACAAAATTGTAAAAGCTTAGCACCAAGGAACAATTGCAGCACCATTATATCGATTTTGAATGAATGCACGAGTAGAAGGGATAGCAAAAGAAACTATAATAAAGTATGATCTATATATCGCACTTCATATTAAGTACTTCAATATGAAGGCTAGCAAGATAAACCAACATTAGTGGTCTGTTTATATGACAATCGTTATGATTAAGCTAATGAAAGTGCCGTAGCATGTAAATAAATGAGCACACACATAAAGGCTGTTTGAACCTGCTTGCACTGTTGCCCAATATGTTAAAAGCAGCTTAAGTCAAAAGATTGAGTATTGATAGTTAAAGTATAATAACTGAGGCCGAAAGCAAAATAAAGCAGCATTTTATTATGATGCACAACATAAAGCACAGCACGATGGCTGGGGGCCAAATACACACTAAAACTCAAAACGGAAGAGGATACCACATCAAGGAATAGTGCATTCATTTGTCTTTCATCAACCACAACATTTGCAGAAACTGCAGTTGCATTTGTGTTTGTTCCTCTGGCTGTAGCAACAATGATTTCTGTATCCAAATCCTGTGCAAAAAAATCAGATACCATGTCTTAAAATAGAATAAGAGCAAAGCAGTGTACTTTAAGTCCAGCCAACTACTTTACATGAGCACAAGGAAAAAAACTATTTCCTCTTCGATTCTGGAGAGTGCTAGAGTTTTCTTCTAGGGGATTATGCCAAAAGGCAGAATTTCTTTTAAAATGGCCTTATGCAATGAACATTGACAGGACAATTGAATCTTCCCATTAATAAAGCACTAAAGCAGTTGATTCCATCCAAGAGGTCATATCCCAGCCTCTAGAAGCTACAGTCCTGTTTTCACCTTGTGCGAAACTAGATGTACGGTGGACACCTAAGCAATCCAAATTAATGATTTTAAATTATCTTCGTTAAATCTTAAGGCAAGTACAGTCTAGATAATTTCATCAGTTTCTCAATTGTTATGGTGGACACCTAAGCAATCCAAACTAATGATTTTAAATTATTTAGTTAAATCTAAAGGCAAGTACAGTCTAGCTAATTTCATCAGTTTCTCAATTGTGATTGACAAAAACAACAAAAATGAAAAAACCAAGTCTGCATCCCAATAAATTTGGGATCGGCTTACATGAATCTGTTGCTGCCACTCAATTCCGCTCATTGCTATATCTATTGGATTTTTGTTGACAATACTTGTGATTGACATGAAATATTAAAGTATTTTTCAAGTCTTTGATGTCTTAAAAATTCTTGCAAGCTAATCCTTGTTACTCCATTTTTTGACTTACCCATTAAAAAGCTTCGAATTAACTCTTACTTTCAAGAAAGGAAAACTAAAACATTGACAAGTGTTGCATCTAAGACTTTTACCAGAGAACTGCTGTTGCAACAAAAATTGCTTACCTGTATGGATGAAAATATCTTTTCTAAATCTCTAGCAAAGGCTGGGACATCCACATCCTTGTTTGTAGCACCCATATCAATCAAGGAAGATGCCATGGACTCATATTCTTCAGTTGCTAGTGATCCCAAAAATACCTCCATAGCATTCCATGTTTTTGGAGAAATGCGCCCAACAATTCCTGTGTAGTAAATTTCATTTGTGTTATCCCTTAATACTTGCATGGAATTAAAAACCTGGGCTAGACAAAATAATGAGACTCCAAAGCTAGCTAATGGCAGAGGGGCATTAAATAGTTACAAGTGGAACCAGGAGGGAACTTTAGCAAGTCAACACATATCAAAGACAGTAAGGCAACTTAATACTAAGAAATACATGGAAAGCATATGCAGGCATGCAATCAAAATAAGACTGAAGGTGTATGTTGAGCAAAACTGAAGTGATGATATTTAGCAGGTACTCTTGAAGACACAGACTAAAATAAAATGTCCAGATCCATACACATTATTTAGCAGAACAACGTTGTTTGGACATCCTATGGTAAAAATGCAAAGGTCAAGATCCAAAGGTTCAAACTAACAAAATGAATCAAGTAATCTTTCAAATCATTATACACTAGTGCAAAGGCATCTTTCACTTCCTGTGGTGAATAATCTAGCTCGATTGACTTTGCAAATGCATTCCTCCAACCAAAAACCAAAACATTCAAAAATATTATTTAAAATAAACAAAAGATAACAAAGGTAATCAGTTCTCGAACTACATAATAATATGGAAAATTAAGGAACCACAATCCATGACATCTATATAATCAATGAGAAAAATGAAAACAAGTTAATGCTATATCTGACTTTAAATAGCCAAAAGCTCAAATTATTAGATTACGTCCAAAGCTTTTCAGACAAAAGGTGGGACAAAAATGGATATTCCCAAAGAGGAAATCCCTCTTGAAAAAGGAAACATGTTGGTGGAGAGAGAGAGAGAGAGTCCCTCTCCATCTCTACAAATGTATACCATTGATGCTAGCATTTTGATTAAACAAACAGACATTTGTAAGCCAGCTACCAGAAAAGTAAAGAAACCAGTCTCTGAACATGGTCAGACACAAATCTTGCTCAAGTTTGGTATGCTAATTCTATTACAAGATCGAAGAAGGAAAGAAAACCATAGAGTTTTAGCAAATCATAGGTGCTTCAGCATTTTCTAGCGAGGGATTTTCTTAGGTGTGATGGGAGCCAAATGGGAAGAAGGGAAAAAAGGATGAAAAAGATAAATGAATGATCACGCGGACTATGAAGTATCATTCAAGTGCAAGATTTTGAACGTCACATATAAATTATTTGATGAATCGAAAGCAACTGCTAATGAAAAATTGGGTTAGAAGCTGTATTTGGGAATATAAACACACCAAAGTCAAGAAACCCAATGCGGCCATCACGTAGTAACCACAAATTGCCTGCATGTACATCTGCGTGAAAGCTTTCACAGGCAAGCAAGCTACCAAACCTGCAGAATCATGAAAAAAAAGGAGGTATATGGTTGTGACTGAATAAATATTCTTGTGATATTGAATTTAAGTTTTGAGCCCCACCACACATTTAAGGCAGTTATAAGACTAGCCTCTGGACTTGGAACTAGTGAATTTATGGAGTTCAAGTCGGTGAGAGGAACTCCATAAAGCCTCTCCATTGTAAGAACTCGCTTGGAACTGTACTGCTGGTACACTTTTGGAGCTGTAGCCTGCCTTGTAAGTCCCATGATTTCTAAATATCTCCTGAAAGCCTCAATATTTGCAGCCTCCTTATTAAAGTCAACTTCTTCAAGCATTGATTCCCTTATGTCTCCAACAATAGCAACCTATTAGCAAACTATGTATTAGAAGAAAGCCTCAGGCAATCTTATTCAGTAACATAATAAGGAACAATAGAATCTGGAAAAATAAAAGAGGATGGTCAATCAACAGTTTTATGAGTTGATTATTAATATTAAAAATTCTATGTCTCCTCGGGATAAGATTGGTAAAAATTGAAAGAAAAAAATTCAACAGCAAAATTCATATATCTGCATTGCTTCAGCCAAAAGCCAACCCTTGAAGATCAGTGGTGGGAGAGAAATAGAACAACAAAAAATTATTCCACAATGCTTCAATATCAAGGCCAGCCTTTAGGCTTTTACTAACTCCCAAATTTAAGTTTAACTGAAACTTCTTCACAAGCGAAGTATCCAAAAGAAATGGAAGTGATAACAGATAAGGTTACAGCAATTGGTACGCATCAAACTGACAAAAACAAGACAAAAGGTTTTGCCCAATGAAATTAAGCAGGAGGTAAGTTAGTTTACAGAGGTGATAATTTCTCACAAGTTTTTTATTATTAGAGTTTCCAGGCAGTAATTAACTGAGAAAGGCATTAAATAAACACGTATTTATTGAAGAGTACATGGACTTATAATTCAAGTAAATAATAAAGATCACTTGAGAAGCAATCATCTGCCATACCAGAGAAGCTCGATTTAGGTCTGGACTCAAAAATTCCAATATGCGTGCCACAATATACACAAAGTTCAGGTCTGCCACTAAGATGTCCTCTATTCCAGGTTTTAGCACCTTTATAACTACATCCTCTTGGGTTCCTCTTATCCTAGCACCATGAACCTGAAAATCAAATTATGTAGTTCAAGATGTTAATGATACACAACAGTTACTAATATACACTAACTAACTACTAATACAGGAATAAATGTTTAAAAAGGAAGAAAACTGTACAAACCTGTGCTATAGACGCAGAAGCGATTGGCGTCGGATCAACATACTCAAAGGCAGCATCAATTGGTCTACCTAACTCCTCGCGCAGGATTGTTTGTATCTCTTGAAATGGAACTGCAGGAGCTCGGTCAAAACAGTACTGGAACTCCTCGACATACTCTGGAGGAAATAATGTTGGTGCAGATGCTATGAACTGCGTATTTCAAGATCAACAATGCGTAAGTGACCTACTCCTTAATGCACAATGATTAGTCAGCAAATCCTATTGTAGAAGAATAAACAGATGTGTCTACAACTTACGAACATATATCCTGTAGATGAATAACTGATCATGTATACAGAGAATAAATGTGTATAATAATAATCCACTAGTTTCACTGCATAAAATTGAATAGGAATAAAAACATCACCAACACATTACTCTTTACTTACCTGACCTAATTTGATATATGTAGCACCCAGGCGTTCAAACAATTTCCTCAAATAAAGGGGTGATACTAATCCAAGCTGCAACTGAGTCGATGATCCAGTAGAAGAGCTTGCTGTCTACAGAAATTACATAGCATTAAGACCTAGGACAAAATCCATGGTTTATTGATAAGAAACAATTAGATTAGAAAATCATGAAAAAAGAATTCATTTTCAGAATTGAAAAGCAGCCGGCGTGAAAACTCATACAATTGCACAAATAAAAGGACAGTTATCAGTTTCCCATCTAATTTCTAAGGATAATTCGAGGATGTCCTAAAATAACAAAACATACAGCCACCTGTATAGTGACTAATTTTACAAATAAAGTAGGGTTTTAAGTTACAAATAATGACGTGGCTTACAAATATGACATGACATCCTCAAGCTATCCTCCAAATGTTTGATCTTCAACTTTATACGCAAATAACTAAGTTGATAACTCCAACAAGATGAAATAGAAAGTCGTGTAGGGCACAATGAAAAAATAAATGTAACATGGTTCACAATCAAACGAGAGACTGGTCTATTATTACCTTTGATGCATCTGCTAGCCACTCGCTACCGACGCCAATGACTGCTTGAATACCCTGAGCTAATCTAAGGGCACCACGTGGACCCGTATTTATGGATGTCTGGACAATATCCTCCACGAGGTTGGGCAATTTCTCGATACCATCTGCAGAAATACAGAGCCTTAGGAAAGCTTTGCTATTATATCCATATATGAAATGGTACTACAAATTCACCGCAGTTGAACAAAAAGGGCATCCATAAAGCCTCTGGTGGAGCTATTATACCATAGTTCTGTGACTTATAGGCCAAAAGTGGCATGAATAAGTGACACAATCACTCAAATGAATGAAAATAGATGATTAAATGGAACAAAACACTTGAACAAAAGTTAGCACTAGCTAAAAATCTATACGATCATGCTGTTCCCCCTTTCTATTGCTTATATAAGTAAATATCACGTACTACAATGACAAAATTAATTTCATAACCTTAACTATCTTTGACTCTCTGAATTATGAAAAATAATCAAAAGGGGACAACTATCAGAACAGAGAATAAGTGATGAATCCTTATTGGTCAAATACAATACGAAGCATGAAAATGCTAGTAGCTAATGGGCAATTAAATCCAAACTAAATTCCACTGATTCTACTTCTGAATACCGCAATTCCATGCCTCTATTTACAGAGTAAACATTAAAAACAAAACCAAGCGTTTTCAGATATTATTTAACCAAAAATAAAACAAGAAAAGTGTTCGATATTCGTCAAATAACATTTTAGTGACCAAAATCAATAAACAAATTAATTCATTTGAGTATCAAAGATAAAACGTTATTACCTTGAAGACGAGAGGTGAAGAGATCCTGGGACCGAGAATATCGAGCAAAGAGAGTGAATCCATTGGACCGATATTTGAGCTTTCTTGTTGGTATACCAGATATGGTTACAGGTACTGGCAACTGTAATCCACACATAATCAGCAAATCAATTATTTTCCATTGACAACAAAACTATTACACACACGCAAATAATCATAAATAAATAAATTATAAGTAGAGAATTGTACCTGAGAATGCTGAAATATGGGTAAGCGAACGCCTCTAAAAGCTGAAACTGTCGTCATTTCCGTATATCTCTCTACCTTTTGACTCTTACAGTAATTAAATAAATAGTGAATTCGAACTTGATATATTGTTTCGTTATCAATTTAGGGGAAAATGCTTAATTTCAAAATGAATAAATTATGAAATTTTCTCGTCAATTAATTGCGCGGGAAAGCGACGGCGAGGACGTGACGGAGAGTGAACTCGTCAAAGTAGAGGCACAGAAAAACGATGCCCTCCTAGAGGAAAAAATCTTGTACCAAAATAGAGAAAAGTGAGGCACCACGTGGCACATGCAGGGACCGTGCATCTGAAGTTTTTTTCAATTATTTATTTTTTGGTACTTTATCCAACGAAGGATTGACCAAATCACACTCAACCCAGCCCTCTTTACGGTCATTATTTGACCAAAAGAATGTTTTAAATACAATTTAAAAAATATATATGTGGTTAAAAAATAAAAAATAAATTAAATTTACGTGTAAAATATTTTATTTTGTAAGTATATAATTAAAATGAATATTTTAAAAAAAATTCAAATAATAGCTATCTAATAGAGGCTCCTGGTCCCACCATTTTCTCGTTACCAACTTCTTCAACTCTATTTTTCTCAAGAATTTTGTTATTCGTCTAGGGCCATGTGTCCTGGACGAACAAGGGTGCATGTGGTGCCCCCTATATGTGGGCAGACTCCCGGCCAGTAGAAGATGCATGTAGAGATAAGGTCACATCGACCTTGGCTCTAACAAAATTCTTTTCTCAACGTTAAAAAACCCTGCTAGATTTTTGGTCCATAAAGGTAAAAAGGTCGAGGGTTAAACGATTTTATCAAAAAAGAATTGGGATTGAACATGTGACAACAAATTATTAAGATTATTTGTTAAATAATTTTCATTCTCATTTTTTTACTCAATTTTCAACCACATATTTTTCAATAAAATAATATTTTTCATCACATTAATAATTTTTCCTTCTTTTTCAACCACACATTCTCCATCAATCTACTATTTCAGAATACATTCTTCCAAAATAATGTGGATCAAACACACCCTTAATAAAAATAATATGTATTAATTTAATTAAATCATTTATTTAAATAAAAAAATTCAAATAATAGCTATCTAATAGAGGCTCCTGGTCCCACCATTTTCTCGTTACCAACTTCTTCAACTCTATTTTTCTCAAGAATTTTGTTATTCGTCTAGGGTCATGTGTCCTGGACGAACAAGGGTGCATGTGGTGCCCCCTATATGTGGGCAGAATCCCGGCCAGTAGAAGAAGCATGTAGAGATAAGGTCACATCGACCTTGACTCTAACAAAATTCTTTTCTCAACGTTAAAAAACTCTGCTAGATTTTTGGTCCATAAAGGTAAAAAGGTCGAGGGTTAAACGATTTTATCAAAAAAGAATTGGGATTGAACATGTGACAACAAATTATTAAGATTATTTGTTAAACAATTTTCATCTCATTTTTTTACTCAATTTTCAACCACATATTTTTCAATAAAATAATATTTTCATCACATTAATAATTTTTTCTTCTTTTTCAACCACACATTCTCCATCAATCTACTATTTCAAAATACATTCTTCCAAAATAATGTGGCTCAAATACATCATAAGTCTTAAAATAGAATGTATTAGTAAATTTTGATAAAAATTGATTATATTTGCGATTAAAAAATTGTGGATTCATTGGGATGTATAGTTAAAATTAATTGTTGATTAAAACTTTGATTTTAATCTACCAAATAAGGACTAAGAGTATATTAATTTTACTAATTCTTAATAAATTAATTTAAGTATAGCCAAGTGGGCTCTTATTTCCCCAACAGAGCCGATTTCCCCTCTCTCCTCATTGGTGTAGAGTTTATATTTTGTAAAACTAATTCGTAATAGCTATCCCACAACGAAATATATTTGGGCAATCATTCAACACGTTGTCATACAATCATTTAATAAAAATGAATAAATAAGGGTATGTCCTTTTACAATTTTCAAACATTTTTCTATTTTCGATTTTTTAAAACTCTAAAAACTAATTCTCTTTCCCATTTTCAAAAACGCGTTTTTGAAAACAAGTTAGAATTTTACAAATAAGAAAACAAAAAACGAAAAATTTGTCGTTTTAGGTGTTTTCAGTTATAATCAAGTCAAAATTTACAAAACGCGTTTTGGGTGTTTTCATAACAATTTTTCAAAATGCCAAAAAGAATACATTTTGAACAATCTCAAAATGGACATTCAAAACACAAAACTCAAAATGAATTCAAAACACCAAACTGAAACACAAAGAGAACAACCCCTAATATTTTCAAAAAACTTGACCATTTTAAGGCTAGTGAAATTAGGACTCGTTCATTGGGTCTTCGAAAACTAGTCGAGTTGTTGATTTCTTTTGCTGGTTTTTTGATGGAAGGTTTTCTTGTGTTATCGACCTGGATCCGAGGCCAATTTCCGATTTTATCAATTGAATCAATCAGGGTCGAGTCTGTTTTAATAACATTGATTTTTCTTTCCAATTTTATCTTTGACCTTTTTTATTCTGTCCCAAAATTCCACTAAATTATAATACTTTTGAAATGACATAATTGTTTTTCCAAGAAAAAAATTAATTAATCTTAAAAAGAGGAAAAGCCAAAAAACAAAGAGCACCCATACTCTTCGTCTTTATCATCAACGCATCCTCCCGACCCCAACCAAAAAACGAAAGGAAAAGAAAAACTATGGCCAATCTTTAAACGATTTATTTTCTAAATTCTGTACTTTTAATTTTTATTTCTAGCATGTTCGATTAAGCTTAAAATTGCTATAAATTAGTAGGTTTTGAAAGAGTTGTAACATACCATTCACCGTTGCACATCAATGTTGAAAGGAAATGGAAATCATTTTGAACAAAAAATAACTTCTAAAATATGTTCTCAAAGAAAAAAATTACTTTTAACCAAACAATCATGCTGCTCTCTTTAGGTACGGCAACGGGGCGAAGCCCCTGTCCAAATTCCAGAAACAGATCAGGACCCTTCCAGTTCCTCCTACCGAAATTTCCAGAAGGCAAGACAATACATCCTCGTTTCCTCCTAAAAGGGTAAAATACTAAAATAGAACATAAGAGTTAGGAGCAAGGACCATGTTCCCCGTCCCTGCCCTGGTTCTCCTCGAAAGGGCATTTTGCCATTCCTAGCTCACTTTAACATCTTTCGTCGTGTTAACTAAGATTTTGAGAATAAATTAGAGCAGAACACTCCAATAAATCATCTTGCAACAAAAGTCTTGTGTGCTACAAAGCACATCTGTACTCAAATGGATATATATATAACAATACATTTCTGTTTACATAAGCTTAAATACTGTCACAATTTGAGATTTAAGACTAGTCTGAATCTGATTCAGAATCCGTGTCCAACTGCGTCTGAAGAGGATTTATTCTGTTTGTATTGGCTTCCAATGGTAGGAGTCCATCATCATCGGTCGAACTTTCAGAATCATCTTTTTTGGATGTATGTGATTGCGAATCTAGCTTCGAGTTAGCTAGGGGCGTAGATTTGAAAGTTTCTGGCCTGCATCAATAGCCAGCAACAAGCACAAGTTAACAGACGAGATCCATTCTTCTCTTATCTTTTTGACGATGTAGTACACAGTAAAAATTTATGTTCAGCAATTCGTCTTGAACAACTTAAAATAAAAACAGAACAATGCAACCTTCATTTACAAAATGACACACACATACATCTCAATTTAGCAACATAAACTGGTTCGTTCTTCTATCCCAAGAAATCTTGAAATGGAAACCGCTCATTACACCACCAGCAATTGCATCAGCGGCTTAGTGCATTTATTGATCAAAGTTGGAAATAAGTTATTTATTTCAGATGTCTACAGTCTACCTTTTTTTATTAAACGTAAGAAAAAAAGTAATCAATTCAAACATTTGAAAACAAAAATTTACTAAATTTATAATTTTTAGATCATCCAAACATGCTCTATCAAGAATACAAAAAAGATACAAGTTACATGATGGTTCTTCACAAGCTGTATAGAAAAGCTGCTAAAGGTCAGATGCAGAAAATCGGCACAATTGACACCAAAAAGGGATTTTCATGATCATCACACATGGACCGTCCTTGATAAGCTATTTCTTATATAGAAAGAATTTAGGATAAGTATATACCAGTTTGGAGATTTTTGAAGCAGACGAACTTGTACATGGTAGAGTACTTGCGTGATGATGCACCCAACTTTTCTACCAGATTCGACTGCCTCTTCTCTCCCACTTTCATCAGCCACAACAAAGTTCCCTATCATAAAAACCAAAAGAGTCATCATCCCTATTAACTCAGGAAAATAATTTCAAAGAAAATAGCATTGGCCATCCAGATATTATGAAAAATCCATTAGGAGAAACAGCTATGCGAGCCTAGATTAGATAATGGCAGCATAGGGGTGTCAAATGGGGTGAGCAAAGCCAGATTTTTACGAGTTGGCTAGCGAGCCAGCTCGGGTGCAGCTTGTGAGCCAACGTAAAAAATCCTTAAGTTTTTAAATCGACTGCTTTCTTAAAAATTAATTTATGGTTAAAAAAAAAACCATTAATTTATAAATTTTTACCTATAAATACTACATTTTCACTTCAAAGTTTTCACACTTCTCTAATTTCACTCTCAAGTCTAAATACACATCAAGTTTAGTTGGAATTTCCTCAATCACTTTGAAAAGGTTATTTTCATCCAAGTAAGACAGGCTCTTCAATGTAATTTTCAATGAAAACTTGGACAATGAAGTTTGCATTCCTATCTTGAGGAGCCTGTTTTACTTGGGATGAAAACTTCAATGTATAAATAAAGTAGACAGTCCCAAATCCGGATAAATGAAGAGGTATTTATTATTCTATTTCTGCAATTAAATTTTAACCATTCATATTATTTTGAAAAAAATTATTTACGAAATATTGACTTGTAAAATTTTAACTCTACTTACATATCACATACTGATCCCAAGCCTAGATAAAGAAGGAAGGTTTTTACAACTTTAAATTTCTTTTATTAAACACATTAACAAAATAGATTTTTCAAGTTCACTATTACATTGCAATGGGATTACACACCGAACAAAAAATAAAAATTTCAATTGAATTACAAAAAAATTTAAAAGCGTGCCAGCTAGCAGCTCATGAGCCTGCTCAACTCGCCCCACCAACAGGCGAGTTGGTGGGACGAGCCAAGCCAACTTTTTTGGAAACGAGCTTGCTCATGCTTGGCTCGCCCTAAAGTGAGCCGAACCAACTCTTGCCGAGCCAATCCTGAGGGTCAGTGAGCCAAGCCGAGACTCTTATGAAAGCATAAATTTCAATACATTTATCAATATTTATGGAAGTGGAATAAACCTCGTTTAATCCACATGCTTTTCTGGAATTTTGCTGGAAAAATTGCTAGTGATTTTTGGCCTTTTGCATCCATCACCTTCATATACAGATTATAAGTTTTAGCACAGACTCTAATTTGAAAACCACGGTCACTTAAAAAGAGCAAGTATACCTCAATAAGATTGGAGCCCCTAAGATCCACAACTTGCATTATACTTTGGTCCTGTTGAAGAGTCACCGTCTCTTCCTCAACTGCCCTCTTGAGATTCTTCCTCCCTCTCATTTCGTTACTTTTTAATTCTGCCAAATAGGAACAGTTCAAAAGAGGAAAAGGGGTGTAAAAAAAAACGTAATATCAAAATTCTATACAAAACTGCTAAGCACAGGCATCATGACCAGTCGGGCAAGTTCCTACATGAAGCATTTCATCAGTTTCAGGTGGAAAATGGTATGCAGGAATGAACCAGCATTCCCAATAGTCTATTCCCCATTCCATGTTTGGAATAGTTGAGTCCCAAGCACAGCCATCCCAATTCCCAGCGACCCAGGTTCTTCAATTTCCCACCTCCTATCCCCACTCCCAACCAAAAAGAAAAAGGTATTAGCCATTCTAACCAACAGGTAGAATTTCAGCCCACACCCCCACGTCGGGCCCAAAACTAACATTTACTACTTTTTCCCATCTTTTTCCACCGTCCTTCACCATATGTCCTTCGCCAGTCACCTCCACAGGTGCTAATCTCCTCCACCAACTGCTTCATGACATCTTTACCCACAACACCAATGAGTGATGGAGCAAGGATTTTTGCCTTGTTGATGGTAAATTATGTAGCGAAAATATTTTTAAACAAAAAAATAACAATAAATTGGCATTCAAAAAGGGAATTAAAAAATGCAAAGATTGAAATTTCTTCTTTACCTTTCAAGAGAAAGCAAAATAAATACAGTTTACACATTCAACAAGAAAATTCAAATGCTGATTGTGTAGAAGATTTAGATTGCACTGCTGATCAACTTTTCTGGCAGTAGTACAATGGTCAACAGCCAAGGCCCAAGAGAGAGTTAGAAATATTTAGGTTTTGGCTTTATGGTATATTTGGTAGTTGGGGGTTTAGCTTTCTGAAGAAGGGAGTGTGACAAAATGTTTCCACAAGACGTATATTTGTTTTCAATTTTTTTTCATTAAAAAAAAAAGAGAGAGAGTCAACAAGTTTGTGGGGTCACTACACCTCCCCTTGCCCAATGTGGCTCCACCGCACACTCCAGCACAACAATTCTCAGAACCACCTACAATCCTCATGGCGCCTACCACCACAGCTCTCCCTCTCTATCATCCAGACCGACAAACCCACAGTTTCCATTCTCCGCAACCACAAGACACAAACAAGCTCACAGATCAAACAAACTGTCAAAATCGCATTCAAAGGAAGGAATCCATCTCAAGAAATATAACATTTCAAAAATTACAATATTTATTAATCCCAGTAACGCAAATGACCCTTTTGATGGTCACTGCAAGGAATACCTGACCCACAAAATTATATGTTCCAAGCCCAGACCGTCTATGTAAATGCCAATTGTCGATACTATTACGTAGAAGCTTCGAAGGAGAGAATTAAAATTACCCTGCGACCTTTCAAAGAGAAGAAATTAAAATAATATATTTCAAAAAATTATGCTCCGTGACATAATCCTCAGTTTCTTTTGCTGTGCATGTTAAATGAGCACTTCTTCCACTGAAGATAAAAGTTACCTATTTCCACTGAACCTTCCTCCACTGGCTACTAACCTCCACTACTGATATCCCTCCACCAACAGCAACTATCCTCTACCACTTACAAACCTATTCTAAAATCTAACCAACACTATGAATTTGGAAGAAACAATAACAAAACGTTTATTTTTTAGTCGAAATCAACAATTTTGGTTCTTAACTAAAAAAGTATATAAGATTTCAAGCTGCAGTCACCGAACAATTGCTCAACATTACAAAGACAGAAACTCCTGCCAGGGTGGAGTATAGGTGTCTAACATACCAACACTATAAAATCTCAAGGACACATGTCATTTTTTATTTTTTTCCGAAATGCAAAATCAACTTAATCCCTTATTTTTTGGGATTTTTGAGCCCTCGTCTATAAACCATGGGTTTTACCCCCATAAACATTACTACTGTATCCAACAACAAGCTACCATTGATTCAAACAGTTGCAAAATATCATGCACTTAAGCTATATACAATACTTAAGAATCAATCCCATTAGATTAAAAGGCAAGCCCCCAATCCGCAAGGTGGATGCGCGTAAGAATAACTACTGCCACCACTACTCTTAACATCTTGTTCTATGTGCTATTGGCTTATGGGAAGGTTTACTTTTAGATGAGAGATTTTGAACTAGGGGCGCTAGCCTCTAGTGTTGAAGAAAAGTGTTACTATGCAATCATAAATTCTGGTAATTGGTAAACAATACTTCAACACTAAAATCTATGTTTTGTTAGTTCTGAACTTATACACTACTCCTTAAACCACCGGGGCAAAACAAAGAGCTTGTTACACATATTATCCTCATCATCTACAATTAAATTCTTGCTTAGTATTATCATGTAGCTTCAATAATGAATTCCCAAAGAAACACAAGTATTTACACATATTATCCTCATCATCTACAATTAAATTCTTGCTTAGTATTATCATGTAGCTTCAATAATGAATTCCCAACGAAACACAAGTATTTGCAATTTAGCATTTATGTTACAAAGAATGACAAGCCCTAAATAAAAAAAGGAATGATTTAACAATAGATATAATAAAGACATCGAATAAATTTATCAAGTAGCATCATGAAACGCGAATTCAAGAAAAATCAAAGCATTAAACAGCTAAAAACACAAATTAATGAGTCTTTAACAACGCGAGGCAGAGAAAATTAGGGCGCACCTGTGAAACAAATGTACGGAGAATGAAGGACGGCAGTGCTAGGCGGAGGCGGGTAGTGAATGCAGGTCACGGGCAAGTGGCTAAATCCAACCAGGATTCCAATTTGAACAAGGCTGAACTAACAGGGTCAAACAGAAGCTTTTCCAAGTGGCATACGTGGATTGGTAGTTTTTTCTTTTAAAATATTTTTTAACTGCCAACGAGGGAATGCCAACTGTATCTGTTTTTTAAAATCCCTATTCTGCAACGGTACCAAGCATTTCACATTTATGCAGACTTTACTCAAACTTTTCATTTGTCTCACCAGAGGTACCAAATCTTTAAAAATGTCGCAGTTAGAGTCCAGATGGATGGAATCCATCCATTTGACCATTAAAAAAAATTTGACCTCTTTTGACTAATTTAGAAGTGGTAAAATAGTAATTTTATATTATTCTACATTAAAATGATATTACAGTAATTAAATAAAAATATTGAAAGATAAAAAAGAAACATCTAGAAAAACACTGTTTTTCCTCCCGGTTGCCGAAAGAATAACAAATAATCAATCCCAATTGGTGTTCTCTTGAATAGAGGAAAGCCCGGTGCGCAGAGAGAGCCTCTTTAAGTTTGTATTAGAATTTTAGGTGTAGCATTCAGAAGAGGAAATGAAGGGAAAACCATGGACAGAGGGCCAAATGGAATTGGACAGCGAATGTCTCCATTTCAAGTGTTCGTTTACAGTGGGGCTTAAGAAATGAAATATCATAAAGGAGTGTGTTTTGATGATTTCCTTTTGTGATGCTCATATCTAGTAAGTCCAGATTATGAAACAGATGCTTGAAATCTGGTAATCTTCATTGGATTCCAGATTATGAATCAGAAGCTTGAAATGTGTTTCTTGGAATTTGCTTTTTTCTCTTGTTATTTTCATTGTTTTTGCAGCTTAGAATCTGCCATTACACTCAGGTTTTACTTATCTGTGTGTGAACTGTCAAGAGTGTTCTTGGGTTTGGGTTGGGGGTGGGGTGGGGTGGGCTGGGGTGGGCTGGGCTGGGCTGGGCTGGGAAGAAGAACAGTGTTCTTCCAGTTTTTTCTTTTTTCTTTTTTAATATTTTTATTTAATTACTATAATATTATTTTATGTAAAATAATATAAAAATATCATTTTACCCCTTTTAAATTAGTCAAAAGAGATCACTTTTTTTAAATGATCAACTAACGATCAAATGGATAGATTTCATCCATCGGACTTCAATTGCGACATTTTTAAAGGTTTGATACATCTGATGACACAAATGAAAGGTTTGAGCAAAGTATGCAAAAGTGAAATGTTTGGTACTGTGGTTGCAATTTTACCTTAAAAATATGAAAAACTTTTGAATTTAAATGCAATATTATTTTATTAAAGAATATATAAGTGAAAAAAAAATGCATTAAATTTTTAATGGAGTTCAAACATGAGTTGTTTGGTGGGGATCAAAATTAATCTTTTAATAGATTTTGATAAATGATAATGAGATATATGATTGAAAGTTGTGGATTTCATGAAATATATGGTTAAAATTAATTATTAACTTTAATTCAGAATCTCTATCAAATATGGGCTAAATACAAAATGACTAGTATATCATGCTTATATATTCTTTATAATAATCAATACAAAAATGAACAATCACATTTTACAATATGTTTGGTTGAAATTAAGTCATCTCGGTCTCCTTTTTTTCAATTTTTTTTCTTAACTCATTTCAACCACACCCACATTTTATGGAACCCACAAACTTTATCAATTTTTTAACTATAAATTTTATTAACTTTTATCAAATTCTACTAAAATGTTGATTTGTAGCAAAATTAAACATGGCGTAAATATGCCCCATGTTGAGCATGTTTGGGTGCACTTATTTCTAGAAAATAAACTTACTTTTCAATTTATTTGGAATCCTGACAATAGGGTATGAACTAATATGTAATCTTATTTTTCCTTCACGTCTCTTTTTCTAAACCTAGTTTGCTCATCTATAGTCTATCAGACTATCACTCCACGTGTTTAATTTTTCTTAAAACAACTAATCTTTTCATAGACTCGTTTGAAGTACGTGACATTAATAAGAAAAAGAGTTACTCAAATTGAATTTAACGAAAAAGTTAGGCGCATCCCCTCTTCTCATTACTCGCCAACCTTATATCTCATGTTTGCTATGCTCACAAGTAGATTTGAAATTGGATTATTTTTAATATCCTATTATTTACTTAGACATAAAGACTTGTGTGCTTTAGATGCAATGAATTTGTACTAGTAATTAAATACAATTTGAGGGATTATGAGAGTTTATCAATCTCAATTAGAGAGGCCAAGTTAACCATCTCATAGATTTTTGATATAAGATGACGTGTATGTGTATGCATGTTCCGTAAAATAATAATAGATGAAAATTGATCATTGTTGTTGTAAAATAATGAGATAATTATTGATAATTATTTAGTATTATCATAATATATAGATACGTCTTATCTAATTCAGAAAGTCTATTTCATTCTAATTGTAACTCTTATTTTTGCTTTAAAAATATGATTTATTTGACAGTACTTTTTGCATTAAATAAGTAACTCTTTGTTGTAAAATATGAGATAATTATTGATGATTATTTAGTATTATCTTAATATATAGATAAGTCTTATCTAATTCAGAAAGTCTATTTCATTCTAATTGTAACTCTTATTTTAGACCATATAAATACTAGTCTTGATTCTCAATAAAATACACAAGTTCATTGACTTCTCTTATTTTCTTCTCTTTTCTCTCTTTTCATAACACGTTATCAGCACGAAAACTTAATTCTTTCAAAGTTTAGTTAAGGTAGTAATTTTTTTTTAATTTATCACGTGTACAAAATCAATTTGGTAACATGTGAATTTTCTTTCGAACAATTTTTTTTCATACAAAAGAAAAAAAAAACCGCAAGTGTTCAAATTATTTCAAAGGAAAACATTATATGCATAACCCATCTCATTCAACCGAGTGCCGCCGTCCCTATTCCATAATTTGCCTATTCTGCATATATATCTCATCTTATTCTTTTTATTTTATTTTATCGAATGACTGAATTATTATATATCTACCTTTATGTTTAGGGATGCATGGCCTGTATCTTTGTATTTTTCACGTCAATACACAGGTTGGTAAGAGAGTACACATATTTCAATCCAATATATTCTTTGCCTGAGCTAAATCCAATTAATTAAAGTAGATATATTCTTTCCAAGTTAATACACAGCTTGAGTTCATTAACATGTATTGTATGCATAATGATTACATAATTTATGCATCATTTTGCTTTATTTCCTTTTTTTTTTTGAATTGTTGCAAAATATACATATACGATGATTATCGAATATTCTTTATATCTTTAACCTGGTCAAATAATCTTTATAAATTTTAAATTGATAATTTTATCATGTTGTTGCTCCTGAAGTAGCACAACATTATAATTAATAATCCAGAAGAAAATTACTTGCTCCTGAAGAGCATGAATTATATTTTTCAATATCCCAGAAGAATATTGACATATTGTTCTTGAAAAAGTAATAGTAAAATATAACGTTTTCCCGAAGTAGCACATGTTTCGAAGAATATATTATTTTAAATTAATGTTTATCCCTGAAGGAAAATACATAACTTATGTCATATTGATACTGACTATTAATGTTCAGCCATATTTTTCGAAACTAATTGTATTTCTTTTGCTTTATTGTGTAGTTAATCAAATTGCAAATATCAAAAAACTTGAGTTTGCTGCACTTGACGTATATGGCAAAAACTATTTGTCATGGGTATTCGATGCTGATAT
>CAIGRP010073118.1:0-24404 GCA_903798385.1 Fraxinus cuspidata | reverse complement strand
AACAAGAAAGAGAACAGCCCCTTAAGTTTCTATTAGTTTTCATATTCCTATATTTTTTTCTTCTTCGTGGTAGCAATGCAAGGCTTCACTTTTTCTTCCCTTATCTAGTATTTCATTCCTCATTTTTTGTTATTTTCTTTGTTGCCTCTGGCTTGATGCGTGTTCGTTGATTTCCATTATTCAAAGATGTTGTACATTGACCTAGTGGCACTCATATGGTAAAGATCCTAGGACTATCGTAAGTATGTATTGCCTAGAATTAGGAGTGATAAGATGGCATTGCAGCCATCACAACCACCATTTACATGCTTCAATCCTAACTTGTTATTGCATTCTAAACGGATTATACTCGCTTAATTTTATGTAAGATGATCTTAGGGTTGATTTTCTTTATACCTTAATTGTAACTAAAATTCTACTAAGCTTGTAAAGTGAACAAGTGGTTGCTTGGTTGCCTTGGGTTATAATCTATTTATCTCTTAAGGGGAGTCACGTGTTCAAAATTTGGGGATTTGTAACAACAATCCAGCATATATGTTCAAATTATTGATTTACGTACTGTTTGTTTTTTGAGAACCTAAATCCATCTTACTACTCACGGATTTCTGTATTGTCCCCACGATTCAAATACATGACATTCCTTTAAGAAAGACTTTAAGTTGAATTCTGATACCAATTGGACTTATAAATTCTTTTATGAGTCAGTGCACTAGTCATTTACTCTAGTTGTTGGTTGTGAAGCCTACCTATTGGTTCTATATGTGCTCTGATATATTAGCTTTTTTTCTCGAGGAAAAATGACACTTACAAATTAAGGATTTCAGATATGATAAAAATGTTCACTTATAAAATATTTTTGACATATTAATCTCCAATTTCACTTGAAAGAATGCATCCAACTATTGATGGCAATGGGCCGAGCCGAGCCTACCACGAGCTTGTGGCTCGTGAGATACGAGCTCACTAGCTGAGCCTGCTCGTGGCTCGTTTGCCTAACCACGAGCTCGTGAGCTCACGAGTCGAGCCGCGAGCTCACAAGCTTTTTGAATTTTTTTTTTTTTACATTTTTTTTAAAATTCTTCTTTGAATTTTTACGAGCAGGCTCGTGGGCCTTACCCGCGAGCCGCTTGTGAGCTCGACGAGCCGAGCAAGCTCACTTGTGGCTCTGCTTGGGGCTTGGGGTCGTCAAAATGATGAGCCCGAGAGGTCGTGGCTCGTTTTTTACGAGCCGAGGCTCGGTTGCCACCTCTACATCCAATCGGTGAAAAGAAAAACAAGGATTTTGGGGACTTTTGTAAGGTTTCAAAATGTGGGCCAATTTGTGACATGGATTATCAGCACAAATTTTAGGATGGGATGAATGTTAGATGAAAGGGAATAATGATACCACGTTTGACGAGAAATTAAAATTAGATTTTTAGTAAATTTTAATAAAAAATAATTAAATACGTGAATGAAGAGTTTTAGATTCAATAAAATACGTGGTGAAAATTAATTGTTCATTTTCACTAAACTTATTATATATTTTAAATAACTAAATGGTAAAAAATTAGCAAATATCAAGAAATGTCTAAAAAAGATTGTTCAGTTTCCAAATTTAATTAGGCCTAATTTTATATATTTTTTCTTTTATTAATAAAAAATACTCGTTCTGGGAGTGGAGTGACTGAAAAAGAAAAAAGAAAAAAAAAAGCAATTATAAATTTATAATTTAAGGAGTAATATCTTTCAATTATAAAACTCACAAAAGCACGGCTGTTAATTGAAAAGTTGAGAAAAGAATGCTAAAAGCCTAAAACCATCAACTATTTATGGGCCCGAAAATATGTTGGCTTGGCCCAATTCACGTAAAAACACCTATTACCAGCTACTCAGGCGCCAAATTGAACTCACCACATCCATCCTTTCGACTTCTCCTCCTCTTTTTTGCGCCGCTCAGGCACCACCGCCACCATAATGTCTTTGCTGGAAGTAATTACGAAAGCTTCATCCACTGCCCCGAACCGCCCCGACCCAGATTCCAACTACCCTATTGTGTTCAACCCGGACCCTATTCTCCTCAAACTAAAGCCTGAAACCGATGAACCGAAAGAAAACCGTGTTAAACGGGTTACTGGATGGGAAATATCGCAAACTGATGCTGAAATAATCGAAGCAGGGCAAAAAATTTTCAAGAAGTTGAAAAGAAAGTTGAAAAACACCAACACGTTTAGTAAAGACGAATTCTTGGGTATGTTTACTTCTTACTTGGAGAAAATTGGGGAGAAAGTTGGGATTTCCGTAGGTGTTGATAAGTCAGACGAAGGGTATCCTCGTAAGTTGGTTGAGAAGTTAGGGTTTTTCATGGGTAGGGATGTGAAGAGCTTAATTTTAGAGGCTTGTGTTGCTTTGGAGGTTTGGGATACTTTAGAGAGTTTGATAATTAATGGGTTTGTTGAACATTTGTGTATATCCAATCTGGTTCACAATTTGATAGAAAAACGGAGGTCGGATTTAGTTGTTTTGTGTGTGAAGCATTTATCTGATCTCCAGACATATGATTTGATGTGCATTTTGAAGTATTTTTTATTGCCGGCTCGGGATGGATATAAGAGTCTGGTTAGCGTGAGGAAGGAGTGGGAGAATCAAGCATTGTTAGCCATCGAGAAGGTGAGTGATAGGGGACTTGGTGGGAAACAACACAGCTTGGCGAGGGAGGCCTCGTTTTTGCTCATGGTGGCGCATGATGAATTCACCGTGTCAGAATTGTGCTTGCATTATTTGCTCGCATCTCGGGATCTTGACGAGGTGATCTTTTCAGCTTGTGTTAGTAAGTTAAACGGTGAGGAGATGATGGCTTTGATTAAATACTTGGGGAAGTGGCTGAGGAAATATGAAAGATTCCCTCAAGTGGCTCCTTGTCCTAAAGCATCATCTATGTTGGGGTTGAAGGCATGCGATTGGGTTCCGGCTCTTGAAAACATTGTGAAATGTCTTGGATTCATTGTAGACGAGCATTTCTCTTCTTTGGTTTTGCATTCAGAGTTTCATGATGAGTTGAGATCTTTAGAGGAAGTGGTTAGTTCATTAGCTGCTGAAGCTCGACTTTGTGGTACTTTGGCAAATTTGACTGAAAGATTGAGAGGCGAACACCATGGTATGTAACTGAAATTGCCCCTTGTGTTTTAAGGCTGTAAAAAACCTTAGTTGTAAGCTGTTGATGTGAACCAAATGCTCTTTGATAATATATATTATCTATAACTGGAAATTCCATGACCATATAGTGTAAAACTTTATTATATAATTGTAATATGCTCTAGGGTGCCTTCTTCACCTATATGTTGTAGCAAGTTCAGATACATTAAATCTTTGTATTGATTATTGTTATCCAATTAATTATTACCAACTTTGGGTGGACAATCTTTCAACATTTGTTAGAACAGGATTTTAGTTCCGCAGCTTTTGAGTGTGATTTGGAGAAGTATGCCTGAAGCTGATAGAATGATTGCTCTTTATTAATCTAGAGAAAGTAGATTCCCTCAACTCTAGTCCAACAACTGACAGAGCACTTGAAACCTCAGGTTCTCGATTGTGCTCTCTAAACTGAACGTGACCCTTTCGATATGTTCAGTTCTTTTAAGAAAGATGAGTAAATTTCTAGATCTAAAAATGCGAGCCAAATTCTTCCCAAGTGTATTGTCTGAATACTGACAGAACCAACTACTTTCTAGGTGATCATTATGAATAACTTGTTCGACTCTTAATTGCTATGCCTGTGCCTCCTGTTTATGTATTATCTGAATGACCATTTTCACGTCCCTTTAGCATTTTACACTAGTGCCAAGTTTCGTTTAAAGCTTATAGAAGTTAAATTCCATCCACCTATTTACTATAGATCGCACATTATTGGAACAGTTGGAAATTGCATGTTATCTATATATGCTGATTGGTGATCAGAATAAGTAGACCAAAACTGACATAAAAATTCAATTGAAAAGGGAAAAAAATGATACCTTTATGCTTAGCCCTAATGTCAGTTGTATAGACTAAAATTAGTTGGGCTGAAATTTTATTTGAGTTGGTGCAATGCCAGCTGAAGTGTCTGACACCTAATTCTGGAATTAGGAGGGTGTGGGTTTATTGTCTTTGTCTGCACATTAACTAACACCTCATTGTGTGAGATTGAGGCACTGGATAAGCAGCCTTTTGTAAAATATGAATAAAAACATGATTTAGGACAGATGTGACTGTGAGAGTGAGTTCACGGTATTGCAAAGTTAATGGCAAAGTCAATCTGGACTGATTAAAATTGAAATTTGAGGGGCTGAGTTAATCAGTTTTGGAGGCTGAAACGATGTGGGAATTTTGGGATTATAATGAATAAGATGAACAAGGATGAGTTATAGTTGGAGCAATAAAGTGATGAAGAAGATAACTTTTGTGCTCTACCTGGCTTCTGTAAGCAATCCTCTTTAAGTGTGGTATTTTTTCTGTTGGAATGTTGAGTGATTGAGAATTGTGGGTTTTGAGAAGAGATTGGATGGGCTTGATGATTAGGAACGTTGGATCCAAAGAAATTTTGTTGTTTTTGCATCAATTCAAATTGCTGGAAAACTAGAGAAAGATGAATTTTGTGCTCTACTTGGATGCTGTAAGCAATCGTCATGAATTGTAGGGTTTTTTTCTATTGGATGTCAAGTGATTTAAGAATTATGGGTTTTGAGAAGAGATTGGACGGACTCAATTATTAGGAGCGTTGTACCCAAAGAAATTGTGTAGCTTTTGCCACAACTTTGAATTGCTAGAAAATTAAAGAAAGATGAAGCAATTGGTGAACTGTTTATTGCACTTTGAATCACGGGATGTCGCGTCGGCTTTTAGAGTTTGTTTTATCTTTGGTTGCTATGCCATGGGAAAGAGATTGAGCCCGGAGTTTTAAAATGGTGACATAAAGTTGAGATTATGTTGGCTGGCTCACAAGAGAGAGAGAGAGAGAGAGAGAAGAAAAATGGAATATTTGATGAAATCTCAAGTTCGAAGAATGCCACTAGCTTACCATATTTGGGAGCTCAGTTATTGGACATACTTGCACTAATTTGGGAGCTCAGTTATTGGACATACTTTTGCTAATTGGGAGCTCATTATTTTCATGTTCTCTCCTCTAAATGGGGGAAAAGCAGCTAGCTTCTCTTAGAGGAGATTAATTATGGGTTTAGTTTGATGGACCTTGTAATTTAAAGATACCTTCAGAAATTTCAGCTCTTCGTGTAGACGATAATGAAAATTGCCTTCTGTTGATTAGGATGGGTTTTTTACTATTAAGATGTCTTTTGTATTCATGATTGATAAAAATTTGTCTACAATGTAGAATTTTATTTATTTATTTATTTATATTATTTTAGGAAATAGAAGTCCTTAATATATACGGCTATCTGAATGAATCACATTTTGCAGGCCAGCCACAGTGATGCTTTAGAATGTTTTGGCTTCTTGACGACGGATGATCCTTTCTTATATCTGCACGGACTGTTGTAGTGTGTCAAACCAATGATCCATGGAACTTATCAGGGAGTATATCAACGTTTAGCTGGAGATTGGGGTGCCTGAATCAGTGGATGGACGTCAAGATTGCGAGAATGTTTGTAACGATAAGTTTTCTGAAAGTTTCTCAAGAATGCTACGCCATATGTATCTTTCTTAGTTACTGTTTTTCTGCTTTTTTTTTGCAACAATACTAGGTCCTACAGCGATTTTTGGAACTGAAGTCTTCAAAATTTCTTCCTTTCATATGCTCAAATTCAAGGGTTGTGCTACTCGAACAGCTCACAGACACCCTGCCAATAGGGTGGCGCCCATGTTTGAACAGGGTCGAGATGACCTTGGTCGAGTAGAAAAATCCCAAGTTCAATGCATGTTTAAACGTCCAAGTGGCGCCCCTATTTGAACAGGGCTGAGGTGACCTCGTTTGAGTGGGAAAATCCCAATTTCAATGTATGTTTACACGTCCCTTTATTTCATGTCATGGTCTGAAAGTATTGCTTGAATCATTACATTAAAGCCATGGATGAGCATCAGCATGGAGCTACTTGTCGTAACTCAATATGGTTTCTAACTTTTCCATTTCATGCCGTCGCTATTGCATATTGCGTAATTTTTCGACTGTTCGATAAATATTTTAAATTCTCTTCAAAGTCAAACAATCATTTGATGCCCCATTTGTTTGAGAAACAAATTGAGAGAGAAACCGACTGTCCATTCGAATGGAAGAACACTGCGATTCAACCAAAATGAAGGAATTGATACCGTATAGAAGTGGGTAGTAAAAGGTGAATTTTATTTTATGGTTTTATTATGATGTGGGTGGTAAATGATGGAAATTATTGTATGATTTTGTTGTGATGTGTGGACAGTGAACGGTTAAAATTAGGCTTTCAATTTGTTGTTATTTGGTATTGGATGTTAGGCCATGTTTTGATAGCCACATTTTCCATAGAAATTGGAATTCTAATTCCATTTCCACCCTTAAATTGGTGTTTGATAGGTAAAATTTGGCATGTAAAATAAATTCCCATCCCCCACCCACGCGTCTGTTTTTCACAATTTGGAGGAATTGCTTTTCCCAATTTTTTGGTGGGAAAAGCAATTTCNATGTTTTGATAGCCACATTTTCCATAGAAATTGGAATTCTAATTCCATTTCCACCCTTAAATTGCTGTTTGATAGGTAAAATTCGGCATGGAAAATAAATTCCCATCCCCCACCCACGCGTCTGTTTTTCACAATTTGGAGGAATTGCTTTTCCCAATTTTTTGGTGGGAAAAGCAATTTCGGATTCTGGCCTTTTTTTTTGTTTTTTGTGCAATGAAAATAAATTTCATAACCAATAATTTAAAAAAAAATTCACTTTAATGGACAATTTTCATGTAAAATGAAGCCAAACGAACATTAAATTTTGATGAAGAAATTGTGAAAAAATAGTTTTCGAGCAATTTTTTTTGGCAATGGCAATAAATTTCATAATCAATTGTAAAAAAAAATTTCACTTTAATAGACAATTTTTATGTAAAATAAAGCCAAAGGTGAACAAAAATATCCAAAATTTTAAAATTTTTTCATGTAGGAAATTTTACCAATCAAATACACTTAATTAACAATTCCCTGAAAAATAAGTTCTAGGCAATTACTTTTCTCGAAATTCATTTTCTTTCCACTTATTTTCACACTTGCAATCAAACGGACCCTTAGTGAATGTTATTGGTTTCTATTATCGTATTGCTTCTATGTATTTGGTTTTCTATGTTGTGTTATATAAGAGTCCGTTTGATAGGCGAATGTAGAAAGAAATTTCAATTCCATGTTAGTTAGAAAATAAAAACTCACCAAACCCATAAGAATTCGTTTTCAATGAAAACAAAGAAAATGCAGCTTAAAGTGGTTGTACCTTGGATTTCGGTTTCCATTTTCACGTTGCAATCAAACGGCAAAAGTGAAATTCGTTTTCCTCGAATATTATTTTTTTCATGGAATTCGTTGTAATCAAGCAGGGCCTAAGAGTATCTATAAGAGACTATTTTTTTTTAATTGTATATTTTACAATTTAGTGAGTATCTATAAATTTATGGAGTAAAATTTTTTTAGTACTCTAACGACCTCTCTATAAATAACACTTAATTTTACTATTCTAAAAAAAATATATTCTTTTTCCATATATTTTATTTTCACTAGCTTTCTTTCAAATTATTATATTATTTTCTTTAATTGAAATACTTTGAATGCATTTAATTATAAAGATTGTGTTTGACAATATAAATTTGCAGAGTCAAATTAACTCTGATGTCAATTTAAAAATTATCTTTGAACATAATTTTAATGATTGACCCTTTAAAATTGAGAACGTTTTATATTTAAAGAGCTTCATGAAAATGCTCTAACGATGTATTCTACTATAATTTTAAGTTCAAATTTTCTGATTTTTTTTTTGCTTTGTTGATTCTAAATTTTCACGTGCATTGAGGAAGAAGAACATGTATATTGATGAAACGTTTGTGACTTTGTGTGCAAATCAACTTTGAAATTGTTAAACTCTGCGGATACAACCTTGAAACCAAACTTTGCGGAATAACCTTGGAATTGGTAAACTTTGCAGAATACAATCTTGGATTGGTAAACTTTGCGTAAAACAATAATAAGTCGAATCTTAACCAACGGAAATCAGCAAAAGAAACAACCAAAATGAATACTTTGAGATATCAAATAAACCAGCAGTAATCACATAAAACAATAATAAAATAGACCTTACACCAACAAACATCAAAATAAAACACTGAATGCAAACATTAATCCAATAGCAAACACCATCCAATCCAACAAAGAACAAAATTAATTCTTACCATCCAAACCAGTAGAATTCAGAATTGCAGAATAGCAATATAAAACAAAATTGCATGCAAATACTTTTAGTCAACAAAATTGTGAAAAATGATGGTACATTTTGAATTTTTTTGGTCGATTCTTGGGATTTCTATGCTACAATCGCCTGTTGATTTCTCTCTCAATTGGTTTCTCAAACAAATAAGGCCTCAAGTGAGCGTTTGGATTTGAAAAGACTAAAATATCCTTTGAGGTTTTATTGATTTTAGCCCCTTCTTTACTTTTTTTAATGCTTAAACTAACTGCTATAGACGGCAGTGGGAACTCCGTGACGTTTGGATGATTTAGGAGGGTTTGGCACTGAAATGAAATGTTAAGAGGGCATTCTACAAAACATGCAAATATATGAAGGGTATCATGTCAATGACCCTAATTTTTAATTTAACCACAAACTACGAATTGCCCCGATCCACCCCGGCTGCCGCCATTTAACTAATACGAAGAAAGCATACGCCTTTGAATCAGAAAGAAGTTTCGCCGTTTGCTTTCTGAATCGCCAATTGAAAATGGAGTCGATTAACACGAATGAAACTCCCAATTCCCAAAATAAAGCTGAGCTGAAAAACCAGAAAAAGAAGAAGAAGATCAAGGAAGGAGAGTTGAATTTATTGGGGTACCCAATAGATGGAATATCAATAGCAGGTCATGAGACGTGCATAATACTCCCCACGCTCAACCTAGCATTTGACATCGGCAAGTGCCCTCAACGCGCTATCTCCCAGCAGTTCCTCTTCATCTCCCATGGCCACATGGACCATATAGTAATTGCATTCCCTCCTACATATTTTATAAACCATCGCAAATTTTGAATCTGATTTTTTTTTTTTTTTTGAATTCCGTTTCCATATTTATGTAAATTAGTCGATTCGGTGCAGTACCCAAATTTGCTAACTACGTGTTTGAGGCATGTGATTTGAATTATTAAGCATTTCTTTCAGAATTTCAAAACTTTTGATGACACAGTTCAGTGCAACCAAATTTAGATATTATTTGTTGACCGGCCCAACTGATTGGGCTGCTCTACTCACGCGTAAGGCTCTGCACACAGGTGGCCTTCTTCGAAAGCGACTACGAGCACTCAGATGGTCAAATCAGTCAACTTACATGTATTTAGGTACGGGATGAACGGGGGAGATGTGAGCCACAAGTATATGTTCATGCACCGGGTTGTAGAGAAAATAAGAGTGAGCAATAGTAATATTGAGAGTGTAAAATTATATTATCTATAAATAATACTAAGTGTGAGCTTTTCTATTAGAAAGAGATGAAATGTTTATCATTGGATGAAAGGACACGTGGCTTCATCTTAACGATGGAGGCCACTCCTCTAGGTGTTACTTCTGCAGTCCTAGATTCAGGGACATTAAATGATTTTGAAAAGTATTCACTTTATATCTAGGTCTGATATTTGAAATGTAAACTAATAAGTTGATGGAGAGGTGTGTGCTGTAGAGACGCCACATCAATAATCACTTAGAAGATCTTGTACGGAATATCTCTTAAAAGAGGCGAAACAAGAAGATGCCTTCTCACGTTGAGAGTCTAGTCATTTCAAAATTACTTTGCAACAGATTGGCTCCTTGTCTCGGTCATGGAGGATCGGCCTCTATATGGCGCCTCTGCAGGTGTGATGCATCACTTCGACTACCTGTATTTCATGGCCTTGATTAGATAGGTAGGATAGTAATGTGGAGTGTGACCTTTGTTGGTTCGTTAGTTAGCTGTCACATGGCCATTGATTCGTGCCTCATTGGATGGGGCGTAAAATTTTTAAATAGATGTTCAATTGAATGTACATATAAAAGTTTCCTGAGTTTGAATCAAGAAAAAAAAATGAGTATTACAAATATGAACATCACTTTATTTCTACAACTATATTTTCTCTTTGCTACTTTATATTCCACATCTTTTCAAATTTTTGCTTCGTGTATGGTATCTAACTTATAGTTGCCTGTGTATCTATTTCATTTTTGGTGAGTATCTCCAGATGCAAAAAATCTGGCTTGAACATCTAGACAGAACATAGGTAAGTTATATGCCTAGACAATAGTTGTCTAGGTACAAACTAAGGGCCCATTTGTCGTGGTTTTTGCTTTTATTTTCTGTAGAAGAGCTTTTGGAGGAAGGTATCTTAGTCACTGTTGACAACCATTAAAATGAGTTTTTTTTTTTTTTAATGAGTTTTGAAATAGTGAATTTTTGGATAATGCGTGGTTAAAAAATAGAAAAAAGTTTTAAGTTTATGTGCAAAATATTTTATTGTAAGTATGTATGGTTGAAAATAAGTTTGAGAAAAAATATTTTGTTTTAATAGTTGTCAAACATGGCTTAATTTTTGTTTGGAAACTAATTTTTAAAAACTTTCTATTTCGGAAGTTCTTTTAGAGGAAGCCACATTGAACCGGTTTCCTTTAAAAGCTCTTCTAAGTGGAAAGACTTATAAAACTAATCAAACAGGTTCAAAAGCCCATTTTAGCTTTTCAAAAGCCATGCCAAATGGGCACTAAGCCTGTGTCTCAGACTTAGAGCAAGGTACAAAATATAAAAATTAACCATAGCTCTCGTCCCATGGTTCCCCATGTAGTTGCAAGGTGTAAAGACTGATACAACTTTACAATGTTATCTAGTTTTGGTTATCTCTAGGTAGTGTGTTTGTGTTTCTTGCGAACATCTGGTCTTCATTTATCCTATATGAGATATTTACTAACTTATCCTTATTTATGAGAGGGTGCTGCTATGACATTTTCTATTATTTCATAGGGAGGACTGCCCATGTATGTTGCGACCCGTGGCTTATACCGAATGGAACCCCCAACAATTATTGTGCCAAAAGTCGTAAAAGAAAGTGTGGAAAAGATATTTGAAGCTCACAGGGCAATGGACCACTCTGAGCTTAAGCATACTCTTATTGGTTTGGATGTGGGTAATGCCAAACTCCTTATCTTGTATTTTGTGAACTTCCCAAAATACCTCCACAAAACTCGCTTAATTGTGATTTGTAGGTGAAGAATATAAATTAAGAAAAGACCTTAAAGTGAGAGCTTTTAGGACTTACCATTCCATTCCTAGCCAGGTTATTGTTGGGCTCCCTACCTGTTCCTTTTTCAGTTGTTCCATTTTATTATTAATTAAATTAAATGAAGAGGTAATTGAGGATTGGCTTTATTTGGTGACAGGGTTATATAGTTTATTCTGTGAAACAGAAACTTAAGCAGGAATATATTGGACTACCAGGAGAGGAAATTAAAAAATTGAAGCTATCAGGCGTGGAGGTACATCTTGATAATTGCTTATATCAGAATCTTATAAATTTGTGCAGCATATGGTAAAATTTAATATTCTCATTGTATGTTTTTATTTCAATCCAAAATGAGGAAAGCAATTTGTGTCGTGACATATCTTATCTTTGTTCTTTGGATATAAGATATCCAAGTGCTGGATATAGAAATATCTTGCCTTGTGATTTTAATAGAGTGATTCCACATATCTAATTGTTGCTTTGATTTTATTTTTTGCTTGAAATATTGTCTTAGCAATTTTTACTTCACAATATTCAAGTATTACTAGTACAGAGCTTGGGAATCCTTACTACACAATATTCACGTATTAACACAAGTATAAAGGCTTATCTTGATTGTATAATTTGAATGCGTACAAGGAATTTTCTTTAGAGATCAATTTGGTTCAGAAGACGACGTTAACTTGATGGTACCCATTTTTGGTTTCTAGACCATTTTTTATTGAATTATTATTATTATTATTAGTATCTGTGAGATATGTAACGTTACCTACCTAAACTGTCACTGCCTCAACATTGACAAGCCTGATTCCCAATAAATTTGTTGTTGGCTTCATGAGTTCCTTTTCACCACTATTGAAATAATCTCTACCATCTACCATCGAATGATTAATGTGATTTATATCCATTCTCATCCCTGTCTTTAAGATATCAGGAACTGAAACTGGTATATTTCTCCAGCAGTTAGAAAATGAGAAGCAGAAACAAGTATTTAATTTATATTTCTTGCTCTCTTCCTCTGGAATATACTGAAAATTCATGTGGTTAGCACATTTTCCATTCTATATATTACCTTCAATCAAATGTTTAATCTGCTTTATGCCATTCTCGCTCTCCTCTATCTCCAAGATACCAAAAACGGAAACTGGTGCATTCGTCAGCATCAGTTAGAAAGCAAGAAGAATAACTTATTATTTAATATATATTTCTATATCTCTTCTTCTGGATTATGTCGAGAAAATGCTTGTGGTTACTACATTTTCCATTCTCTAAGTTGTCAAAATCTTTTTGATGAAATTTTGAGCGACTTATATTTGACATGGTTAACTTTTTTCCTTTATCAGATCACCAATACAACTACATCACCTGAAATTGCTTTCACTGGAGACACTATGTCCGACTTCATTACTGATCCTGATAATGTTGATGTCTTAAGGTCAAAGATCCTCATTATGGAGGTAAATACCGTTACTATCCCTTATATACGATACATGGGAAGGTTCCACTCCCAGGACTCTAATTAGAAGCAAATCTATTGCTTCACAGTACTCATTACTCTAGTGTATTAATTGCCTCTACGACTTTGTCTACCTTCTACTAAATGTGTGACTTCTGTTGCTATGATAATTACCAAGTGAAAGCGTGAAATCAACTGAAGCGCATATTTGTCAGTCCTGCAACTGGTTGAAATGGGAAAAAGATTTGCTAAACTTATGAGAGACATATTAATGTCAGAAAGTGTAGCTTTTTGTGAACTTACCTATTGATTGTATATAAAAATTGGTATACGAGTGAAAGTGATGACTAAGTGATGGTGTTGGAAAAATGACTAGATATATCGTTTATCTTCCGCATTACGTGTACTTATTTTCTCTGAACTCCTATAAATTTGATTCAAATATCTTCTGGGAATAGGAGTAGCTGAGCGAAATCAGTTGAAAGAACCTAGCTGGGTAAAATTGAGTTGGATCAAAAGTGTTGAAATGTGGTTATTAGGAATAGGAGTATCATTTCAATGCGAGCTGTTATGTATGATTATGTTCAGTTATATGTTCTGGACATAAAAACACATGCACTAGATGTTACAGATTTTTTAGAAAAAAGTACAAACGTCTTTTAAATTCAGGAATGAAGTGACTTGTATTTTTAAAAACTTGTAAGTTGATCCAAGATAGCCATCATAAAGTGGAGATGCTGCTACAGATATTAGAGCTTAAAGTATATATGCATGCTATTATTTAGCCACCAATATGAATTTCTGATATATTTAATCTTCGTTTCTGATTTTCTAATTTAGAGCACCTATGTTGAGAATTTAACGACGGTGGTGGATGCAAGAGAATATGGACACACTCATTTGTCTGAGGTTGATGTTCTACCACCTTTCCATTTTTTCCCATTCCTAGCTACTCTGTTATTTACTTCTGCAGATTACTGATTACAGTTTTTTATTATACGTGTACTAATATGACACCAGATTATCAGTTCTGCAGACAGGTTTGAGAATAAAGCAATTCTTCTAATCCACTTTTCAGCTCGTTATCAGTTAGATGTAAGTTGTTTCGTCCAATTCAAAGCCTACATATTTTAATTTATATGCATGTAAACCGAAGGACTTCCATTAACTATTCTTTAAAATAGGGTAGATACATAAGCCATGCATAAGTGAGTTTATTTCATTACCATCTTTCTCCTTTTTGGAGCCGAGTAATGTATATTGAGTTAAATATTGTCTTTCATTTTATAGGTGTAAATTTGATATTGGTGTGAAAACTAAGCCGCGCATGGTGTTATTAACAGACCAATATTTCTTGGCCTTATTCTCCACTTTTCTGAAATATTACAGTGGGTGTTATCATTGTCATTTCTTTGGAAAGGGTGCCTTAAGTTAGCATGATATATTTGAAACAATTTTAAGGCTTCTGTGGCATCCTTGTGACAGTCCCATGATTTAATGTCATTATATTGCACTGAGGAACCCGATGGTTCACCGTAGTTAGTCAATGAGGACATAGCTAATCCTTGTATTTTATCGTCAGGTCATCGAAGACGCTGTTTCTGCATTGGCTCCACCTTTGGCAGGACGAGTTTTTGCCCTCACTAAAGGATTTTGATGTAGGATGAAGCTCAAAGTGTAATTACTTGTCCTTTTTCTTTTTATACTAAATTGTTGTATGTTCTTCATTAAAAAATCATTTGCCATTTTTTATGGCTGTCATGGCAACCACTTGGAGAGCGTGTTTGGGAAGTGTGTATAGATGGTTTAAGTTAAAAATAGATACAAAATTAGTGGTGGATAAATGGGTACTACTTATAAGTCCCTCAAAATGTGTAAATAAAAGTGGCTTGAGTGTTTATAAACACGAGCTAAACATAGGTTCGGTATAGATGTAAACATCCCGAGTGGAAAATAGTAAGGCTGTCGGTTTTTATCAACGGAGCTAAGAATAGGTTTTTGCTAGTTTTATATGCTTGCCGAGGGCTGATTAGCTGGGTGAAAATCCAATATATAACAAAGTCGTGTTACAATTCGACATCCATAAAAATCATCTTTCTACCAACACTCGTAACACATAAACCAACAAAGTTATTATACAAGAGTAAACCATGAGGCATATACAACAAATGCCAATTTAACACAAAAGGTGCTTATCTCAAGCCAACCCAATGCATATTTCAAACTATTACAAGAGCAAACAAGTGCAAGAGGAAAAGGATATAGATGAAGAATGCAAGGACCTTATGTCGCGTCTTCTAACCAAGGACGTATCCATAGAGAGGGTGGGTTATCAATAAACAAGATAATGGCTGAGCTGACAGAAAGGAGGCGGACTTCTCTAAATATCAAACATCTAAGAATGGTTGTTGGGTATGTTTGATTCCTAGATGCAGGGAATGAACAACAAAGTAGGCAGCAGTGTAATTTTCTTAGTACCATCCAGTATTTGTACATCCAACTCACTAAAGAAAATGACGAAGGTTTTGGAGCCTGGCAGACTTAGCAGAGCCAATCTTTAAAAAATTGAATAATGTTATTTATCATTATGATGATGGAACATCGGTGATGTGGCAGTCAATGTGAAATAATGAGATTGGACACTTTAATTTTTATGAGAGAGGGGGAAGAGGGGGAAAGGGAGGGATAATGGGCCACATTACCAATATTCTATCATCATAATCATAAATAACATTACTCTAAAAAATTTTGTTTGAGAAACGTAGTGGATTTGGATAAAGTGTAGAACATACGGATCTTACTATCCAAGACTTCTTCGGTAACTTGTTCACAACTGAACGGTATAAAAACTATAGTACTTGGAAATTTATTATCGAGAAAAGAAAAAAAAAATCAAAATCACACAGGCAGCAGGAAATATATGATAAATTTTCAGAAAACAGCTGTGGAAATTAAGGGAGATCATGCTTGAGAAGCCTGAAGAAGTCCATCACGAATTTGTGTTGCCACATCACGAACTGCACCTGGTCCGTGAGGGATGAACACAGCAGATGATTTGGAGGTAGCTCCAATTTCTTTCATCGTGTCAAAGTACTGAGTGACAAGGACCATATCCATAACATCCTTTGCAGTGGTTCCAGGAACATTAACTGAGAAACCTAGTACACTATCTCTTAAACCATCCACAATTGCTTGACGCTGGCGAGCAATACCCAATCCAGAGAGATATTTAGCCTCTGCTTCACCTTCGGCTCTCTTAATTTGCAAGATCTTTTCAGCCTCTGCCTTCTCATTAGCAGCCACTCTTAGTCTTGCAGCAGCGTTTATTTCATTCATTGCTCTCTTAACATGCTCGTCTGGTTCTATGTCAACAATCAGCGTCTGAACAATTTCATACCCATAAGCAGACATTGCCTGCAGTCAAACATGAATTAACATCATCAAAACAGTATCAAAGAATTTAGGTTCGACTATGTAAATTGGTTTCTTGAAATAAATAACTTCACCTTCTCTAGTTCATCTTCAACAGCCTTTGCTATTTCGTTTTTCTGCTCAAAAGCATCATCAAGGTTGAGTTTTGGAACACTTGCTCTAATCACTGGAAAAATGGACACAAAAACACACACATTCCAGGTATTGACATCAAGATTCACACTGTATCATACTATCAGGTGTAAGTTTAGGACTGTACCATCAAATACATAGGCCTGAATTTGACTTCTTGTGTTGCTCAGTTTGTAGAAAGCATCACTTGCCTTATCTGCAAGGGCACGGTACTGTATTGATGCCTCTACATTGACGAATACATTATCCTGATAGCCAATAATTAGGAGACTCGTTAATTTAACTGCATTATTGTTAAATCATCTCAGCTAAAAGCTTAACATACCATATAGTTTAGCATTAAGGATATCATTTTACAGAAGAAATGTAACCTTTGTCTTAGTTTCACAGCGCACATCCAACTGCTGTAGACGGAGGGAGAGATGACCGGCTACTCTGCTTCCAAGAACCCAAGGCATGCAATGGCAACCTGGCTCGAGGACTTCATCAAATTTGCCAAACCGCTCCTTGATAGCAACTTTAGATTGGTCTACTTGTACACAACACAATAGATTTCCCATTTCCTACTCAAATTGCAGCAAAATTGATCTAAGATATTACGGGGTGACGAATATTTCTTCTATATCTCAACTACGTCATAAAATAATTTGTCAACGATATGTTTTCAATGAAAATTCAAATAGTTATATTGTAATGTTACAGATAAATATCAAACAAATGAAAAGAGGCTTAAAAGAGTACTTAGTTGGTTGATGTATAAACTTAAATCAGTCTCTATGGTTCTAACAAGACCATCGCACCAATATGCATATTTTCAATTCTCTAGTCATACCTTAAAGTTAGTGATTCCTAACCCATTTAGAACATGAATTTATTTGGCAAGAAACGACATACATCAAATAACTATAAAAATATCATATTGGTAAAGTAAAGAATACTAACCAATAAATAAGAGCTTAGTTACACATCTTGATGGTTTTGACATAACCCCAAAGTCTTTAGTCCAATAAGCTCAAACGAGTTATTCGATCCCTTTAAAAACTCAAACAATGTTTGGATTTGAACTACTTTTAATAAGATTTTCCTTTTAAGAAGAATCTCAAATTTTAATAAAACAGGGTAAAAAGTAACATAATGGCTAACATAAGAGAAAATATACCAATGATTAAAGAAGGTTTATGTGACTTTCAACCCCATAATTCAATTTTAGTGGAGTCACGACATAATCTTGAGCAAAACCCACAATCCAATTAAAGTTAAATCCAGAGTATAACAGACAAATAATAGACACATTCAAGAATTTAGAGAGGGAGGGAGGGACTTACAGTTGGTCAACGAAGGAAAATGGGGGAAGAGAGAGAGATGTTTGAGTCGAGAATTTGAATAATTTATATAGGGAAGCAGAACAACTTGTTGCATTTTCCATTGGTAAAATAATTATGATGACGACGACATATAATATCATTTAAATTTTATATATGAGGTTATGTAAGTTACCCAACCGTTATTAGGATGCAAACTTTGTTTCTATTGATTAGAAAATGAATACCAAATTGATTGGTTAAACTTTTAAGTTGATCAAATCAAAGTAATGTTAATTCATCTAAAGTTTACAATCTTAAAAAGAGGATATATTTACTTATTTAATGGACGACGAAAGACTTGAATTATCTTATTCAAAAGTTTCGAAATTTATTTGTGTATCATCATTATATCGATTGAAATAGAGTTGGATTCAAGATTTTAATAAGTTTAATTTTGACAAGCTTAGGATTAAGATTCAATGATGATAGAATATATAATAAAGTCAATAGACAAAGTCGTTTTCAAGAATGAATAAAAACGGACAAGCAATTTTGTTATCCAATAGAATTTGGATAAATATCAAGGGTGGCCTAGTTTTGGGTGTAGACGAAGATTTTGAAGCGCGTAACAAGCATTGAATGTGATAATGACATTAGGTTTGGAAGTTATTTCGGGGTTTTCGAGGAAATTATCAAAATCAATTGCTCATTGTATCTGTATATTTTTTTGATGGAGTAAGGTTATTCATCGATAGTGATCATTGTCTTTTTAAGTAATAGTCAGCCCCTTGATTCATCTTTTAATAATGAATCATTTAATAAATTAGAATGCATCACAATTCTAACAGATGTCACGATTGTCAGATTGACTTTTTAGTTGGAATCTATCATCTTGGGTTTTTACCTATTCTTTGCAAAATTTCTTTGACAATTTCTATGCGACGAAGATACAGAAGGGTGGCAAATGACAGACATGGGTATATTATTGTACACTCCAAAGCGGAAATACTTAAATTTATACTTTAATGCTAGCTGGACTTTTTATTTTGGATTATTTTACTTTTGTTTGGTTGGTTGGTGCGTTTTACTGAACTTTTGAGGAGATATAATTAATAACAAATCAAACGAACGAACGATGAAAAAGAATTGAAATACGATCAACCCACCTATATGCACAAAATGTCCATCATGCGACACGGTAAATCTCATATTATTATTCATTCCTGAAAATTTGTGATAGCAATGACAAGCATTCAACATAATTGATATATCGGACTTTAATAACATGCAATTGTCACCTACGAATAAATTATGCCAAACAAAAAGCA
Source organism: Fraxinus cuspidata (assembly GCA_903798385.1). NCBI lineage: Eukaryota > Viridiplantae > Streptophyta > Magnoliopsida > Lamiales > Oleaceae > Fraxinus > Fraxinus cuspidata. The sequence goes on along the minus strand of CAIGRP010073118.1, from coordinate 5,324 downwards.
AACCATTGAAAACGGCAGTTTAAATCTCTTTCCACACATTTACGAAGTGTCGACATTTGAATGATCGGTTTCAACATTTTTGTTCGACAGTTAGCACCCTAGTAGCATTTAATGGGTGTGATTGAAATACATTCTTCGTAACAGTTAGTGCGTTCATCAATGCTCAACTAGCAAATGACAAAATTTTCACAAATAATATACCCAATACTTTATTAAAAACTGAATCTTTCACGACATTTTATAGAGAATATTGCTATTTTTATTCAAAAAGATTTGTAAAACCAAACCGAATGAATGAATAATAATTTGTAAAATTGCAAGTTAATATGAGCATGTTGTATTTAACAATTCAAGAATAATAAGTTATAAGATAAACATATTAAACAATTTGTAAATGCTAACCTTTTAAAATAGAAGATGAATCCAATAATATTTTCTTGTTGATATTGGAATTGAGAAGATGTAAATAAAGTTGGGGTTTTTGGAGAGAAAATGTCGTTACTTAGCAATGTAAGTTATGCTTATTTTTGGTTAAGAACTCTATTACTCATTGTATATTAAGATATATTCAATGATTTTCCTTACGCGAGTCAAATAATCAAATCATGATATTAATTAACATTAAATACATGCATTAATAAGCGATAAATGCACCTAAAAAGGTATCTCCAAGCGTCCTTTGAACATTTTACATCCAAAAAGCATCATTTTTCAGCACTATTTGAAAATGTGACAAATTTTGGTGCACTTTCAATTTTTGTGACCTCTATGCAAAATCCCCTAGAATAATTGACCTGCAAAAACACAGGTCTAAGCAGCTCGTAAGATGCCTAAACTTCGATTGATAAAAGTTAGTTGCCATGTCTAAATTTGTAATCATGAAACTATTTAAGAATATTCCATAAAAAATAAAAATAAAATTCCTCAGTACAGTCACAAGCAACATTCTAGGATCTGACAATAACCAGTAATCTGTCTCGCTCTTTCTAGTCTGCTTCAGTTAAAATTTCATGGCAGTAACATTTAGATCTTTGATCAAATATTAGTGTAATTGAATTTCCTTCTGATCATCAGGCGTTGATGATGCATACCTGTAGTGTCGTGCCCACAAGTAATAATGCAAGAAGTTCGCTCCACTTAATATGCACATTAACCAGTAAAATCTTTCTAGGTGATAATGATTAAAATTACTGCCATCGAGCCATGGAGATCGACTAAAGTTCCCAGTTATATCGTTGACTATCGCTACAAGCACTGAACTGAGATAATAACCCATGGCTAATGAAGCCCATGAGAGGGAGGTTGCTAATGATCTCATGCTAAATGGGGCCTCTGTAAAGAAGAAATCCATCATGCCTGCTAGGCTGAATAGATCAGCTGAACCAAGGAACAAGTATTGAAGTGCCACCCAAAGGAATGTGATTGGAAGAGGTTCTGTTGAGTTCATTAGGCCGGATTGTATTGCCACTCTCTTTCGCTTCATCTCGACTAAAGCTGCAACAGCCATGGCTACGATTGAAAGAACTAGGCCGGTTCCAATTCGTTGTAAATGAGTAATTCCCATTTCAGTATTGGTCAACTTTCTGAAAATTGGTACTATAACATGGTTATAGACTGGTGCAAGTATCATTATAAACAGCACAGGAAATACTGGAAGAGAAGCCGGTGGAACTCTTAAACCTCCAACTTGAGTGTTCATGGTGGCCGCTTGTTGGACTGAAAAAGTGGAAAGTTGAGCAAGGCAGCAGTTAAGCATAATGGTTGACATGAATATTGGCAGGATCTTAAGGACAGTTTTCACTTCTTCCACTTGTTTTGTCGTGCACTCGAGCCATGGTGGTGTTGATGTGCTCATTAATGCTCTGTTAAGAAACTTGAGGTCTTCCGTTGCACTCTGGATTTCTGAGTTTCCTCTACAATGTTGTTCGTCCTCTCGGACCTCAGTTGTACATGACAAGGTTGTGCTCATGTTCGCTATAGCATTGCCAGAATTCCTCAGAACCCAAGCATTATAAATTGCAGCTACCAAGACCTGTCGAAACATAATAAAGGAAATAGTTCTTAATTACTTTCAACCTTGTACTAGAAAACCTATGTTTGGTAATGCTACAAGAGAAGACTGGATAGTATAATGAATAATATCTGAGCTTCTTTTACTTTGGTGTCTTCCTGAACACTGTTAAGTACAATCAAATTTTAGTACGAACATGCCAATGTAGCCTTTAGTTTACCTTGGAAATTGTTGTGATAGGGCTTCCACTGGGAACTTTAATCCTGTAACAAGCTGAGCCAAGGAGGAAAACTGGTATGGAGATCAATATAGCAGCAGTGGCGATTCCAAAACCCCAATGCCAGCCCTTATTATCTTCAATCCACACGACAAATGTGACTGCAATTAGTGCTCCACAAGATAGGCAAAAAACATAATAGTTGAAGAACGTTGATCTCCGCTTTCTTCCAGGTGGGGTATGCTCATCAAATTGCTCGGCTCCATGCGCAGGAAGCGAACCTTTTATTCCTCCAACACCTAGTGCTACTAAATAGAGGCCTGCAAATAACATCACTGATCTTCCTCCATCAACTTCTTCACATGGAATGTTTCTGTTAACTGATGTGCAGACTGGAGGTTTCAGTGAAGGTATCTGAGCTTGAAGTGTGAGTATCAACAGACCCTGTTCCAATTTTACAATCGAAAGTATGTTATAGACTGCTGAAGACTAAATTTTAGTGAATAATGTATCCAATCATTAAGCGATAAGCCTTTAAATGAGATAGTTCTTGTTTTTGTGCAAACAAAGATTTGGGTTTAAGTCTTGCCACCACCCATTTATGAAAATTTGTGCATCTGTTACAAGGGGTTGGCTTGAAAACTGAAGCTAAATGGAAAAATCTGTGTCCTCTTTAATAATTTAAATTTTAGTCGAGATAGTTGAATGTATCCCTATCGTGACTAGAAATTTGCATACTGGTGGTAACAATATGTTGCATAGGACCCCAAAGTGTTAACCAAATGTAGAACTGAAATCCCTTTAAACCATTCAAAATGCAGATTGGTACAGTCCTTTAACCATATAGGATCTCTCTCTCTTCATGGAATTAGATTGCTTGTCTATTATTAAAACTGTGCAGTAACTAATTTCCTCATAAACTGTAGCACCACACTGTAATGACAGGGACAGCTGTTATAGTCATGGACTTGAAAATGAAAATGAGACCTAGTGCTCATTAATTTAAGAAAAATTAGTAAGAGCAATAGCACCACATTAGCAGGCATAATTTCCATCCACAAAATTTGATTGGACAAAACTAAAGGTGAGGGTCATAAATGATTAACTATGCAACCGACATATGCTTATTGGACTCTATGAATTAATGAGCGGGAATCGCCAAGGTATTTTTGCAAATAGGTGTAATCTGTGGAATTGCAGAAACTATCAGATTTCATTTATGAAGAAGATGGCATGGCTTCATCAGTTATTGCTTTCAAACAAGTATTTGCACGTGGTTGTGATTTTGGCAGGTAAAACAAATATTTTGTGGATGTCTATACTCCCTATTTTTCTTAGCAGTGTCATTTTTCTGCTTTCCAGGTTTCTAATGGGCTACCTGGATGTTAGTGTAGCTAGCTGTACCATTGAGTTTATAAAATATATATGAACTATGTTGGACTGATAATACCATACACTTATCCTCTTGATTGGGTTCGACCTAAAATTTCTATTACGTGAAAGATTTTTGAAGAGTACATTTATTATTCCAATATGATTTAGGTTGCCATAAAATTCCTACCATATAAAGAAGTTTTAGAGGGGACCATTTCTGTGTGTTAAGGGCTTGCGAAAAAACCCTGCGACCTACAGCAGCAAATGAATGTAGCTCTATATTGACAGTGAACCACTACAAATTGTGTGTTTGTATTCTTTATTTTCAATTTTTATTGATTTTTGTTCTCGAAAGGGATTAGAGTTTAACCATAACAAACTGAAGGTCATGTATGCATATTGTGTAAAATCTTTAGTGGAACTTGGAACCATACTTACAATAAATTCTGTTGTTGCACTTATCAAATAGATGCAATAGGTGGAAAAGTAGGCATCAGATAAGAAGCCACCAAGTAGAGCAAGGAGGAAGGCGGTGCCCATGAAGTTGGTAACCATGTTGGCCGAACTGGATGGTAAAAAATGCATGAATTTTGACAGATAAAGAACCAAATTGCTCGCATTTGCCAGGTACGCTAGATTCTCCAAGACTTCCACTACTGAAAGATTGCAATAGGAAGATAATTATCAATCAAATTCTTATGTTTTAAGAATGTGTTTTGTCCACGACTGGACAATTCAATGAACAACAATTTTATTTTTCTTTCTTCTTCTATACTGATGTATTGCTATGAAATAAGACAATATTTTCACCGACCTAAGACAAAGGAGGCAGCAAGCATGCCACCATGACGGCCTTTCAGGGCTGGTCTATTTCTCCAGTCTCTGTAGCCTTCCCATTTCTTCAATTGCTGCCCGTTATCCTACAGCAATAATAAAGGAAAACATTGAATGAACATGTCAATTTGACGGTGAAGAATCTTTATGAAAAAGAGAAAAAAGGCTATGGAGGGAACCATCTTTTGGTCCAACAGTTACGAGATCTCTTGCTATATGAACCTGATCAGAGAGCACTAGACTAAGCAGTATCTGTGCAGGAGTAGCATTTAAATACTAGGAGAATTGGGTTGTCAAATCTGAATGGAAAAATCTGGATCCTTTGAAACTTGAAAGTGACTTAACATTCTCACAGCTCCTTCACCTCAATTTTAATATGGTTAGCTCATCTCTGTAGTTTTTGATTTCATATATGTGCATCCAGTTGGTGTAGATATAGTTATTTTATTTTTGTTAAGCTTGCTTTAAAAAATGGCAACTATTTTGAAACTTGTTTACTTGTACATAAATCTTTTAAGCTTAGCCAAACATGCAAGTTGAAAGACTACTTTTTCCAGATAGCCACAGAGCATTATGTGAATTGGACCCAATCATACACAACCACGTCCAAAACCACAACCACTCTCTCTGTAGTGGTGAGACCACCGTGTTTGTCAATATTTAAGAGACTGCATGCAACTTTGGCCTGTCCAAATCTTTATTGTCCTATTACAGGCCATAATAAAAAGGAGTTATCTTAATTTTTGGGGCATTGGCTACTTTAAATATATCATAGGTGGCTGCTTCTTGAAAATGTGAACCTGATGTAGGTCATTTTGTCCCTTATCATGATCTCATATAGTTTTCAATTGAAGTATAATATCTTTGTAGACATAAAAAAAAAAAAAA
>CAIGRP010073113.1:0-16780 GCA_903798385.1 Fraxinus cuspidata | reverse complement strand
TTTCGAAAGCCTAGTCTTTAATCTTGCTGCGAAATTTATTTCATGTCTAACTCTTAAACTCTTGATCTTTCTTTGATGACGTCCCACATGCTCTTCATCTTGTTTCTTCTTGACGTTTGTCTTTTAAGCTCTCGTCTCAAATGATTTGACTTGAATGATTAATTTCCACTTTAATCTTCATTTAGAGTCTGATTTATATATTGATATTGACAATGCTTGATTAATTTTAATATTGAACTATCATCACTCAAAACAATTGTTAGAAACAATATTAATTTTGTTTGTTATGATCAAAATATTAAGGATGAAATCAACCATAGGTCAAGACCTGCGTCCAACTGCCAGCGGGCATGTGTCCTTTTAACTGCGCTGTTCATGTTGTGAAATCTGGCCACGTAATTCCAGCAACCTTTTGAACAGCGAAGAGTCTACCTTCCTCACCATATACACCTAAACATTCGTCCCACGCAAAAAAAATTGATGAACCCACCTAACCTAAAGAGTGTCATTTTTGTTATGAATGTTCCAAAAGGTTTTTGCAAAAAGTGTCGAGTTCCAACATTTGATACCCCGAAATCCAAGGCTTCCATCATTTTTTGGCAAGCAACCAGTACTCCATGCAACCAGTGGCCTCCTTGACCCCCAAAAGAAAATTACGAAAAATAGAAAAAATCTTAGATGCAATCGTAGCCAGAATAGGAAGAATAGAAAGCTAAAAACATTCAAAAACTTGAAGCAAGGTCCTCATGAGTTCTGCCCTACCCCCATAAGATAAAGTTACCATAGATCATGCTCCAACATAGGCCGAAATTTTGTTGATAAAGGAGTCATAAGAACTTACTTTCAACTTTTTCGCCGTAAGTGGTATTCCCAAGTAACGAAATCGCATAAAACCCTTTGCCATGTTAGTTAATGGGTGTATGTCATCCAACTCTTGTCCATGAATGCCCAACGTATACAAGTTAGACTTGTTGACATTCATCATCAATACCGACATGTCTTTAAATTTGGATAAGCACTCCATCAATATACTAATCGAGATAATATCCCATTTTGCAAATAGCATCAATCATCCGCAAAAGCTAAGTGAGTAATCTTCAATTGACCACATTTAAGATGATAGTTAAACTCACTATCCTCGATAGTTTCCTTAAGCATCCTTGAAAAATATTCAAGGCAAATAACAAACAAAAATAGAGATAGTGGGTCACCTTGAAGAAGTCTCCCCCTCCCCCATTCCCTTAAAGAATCCATGAAGACCACCATTAATCGCAATGTAATAAGTAGGCGTGGTCGTGCATTCCATTACCCATCTGATGATATTTGTACGAAATCAAAGGCCTTCAAGCACACTTCTAAGAAAATCTCAATTAACCGAATCATATGCCTTCCTGAGATCAATTTTAAGAAGACATCCAGGAGAAACCATCTGTGGTTGTATTACCTCAAAAGCTCTCGAGCGAGATGTATGTTCTCCACCATGCTTCTACCTTCTAAAAGTACGACTTGTGCTTGATCAATAATTGAACCAAGAATATGACCCAACCGAGATGCAAGGATCTTAGTAATAATCTTATAAAACACATTGCAGCATGCAATAGGCCAATAATCGCCAACGGAATTTGAATGATTTACCTTGTGAACTAAAGCAATGATCGTGTGATTCGTTTGCTTTAGGAGTGAACTAGTATTAAAGAATTCCATGACCGCCTCCATAAAATCTCTACCAATAATTCCCCAAGCCTTCATAAAGAAACAAGATAAGAATCCATCTAGCCCAGTGATTTGTCATCGCCAATAGAAAATAATGCATATATAATTTTTTTGACGTCAAAAATTGTAAGACCAAAATTCAAGCCAACTTCAAATGTAAAATAAGGATTTTTATAGATGATTGCTTATGAACTACCAGTCTTCTTATCAAAGGAGATCATCTGCCCTTGATGAAGTTCTTGGGCCCTTTTTATAGGAAAAAAATGGGCATGTATCTTTCTCATTCGTGTCTTGTCAATAACAGTGCCGAGTTGGGAATCTGTACCAATGGTTTAAGTTTTGATTGGTTGTTGTCAAATCAACATACAGTACCGTATTGAAAAGTACGCCAATGTTATATTCCTATTGGTTATTGAGGTCAGCTCTATCAGACAATTATGGAGCGGACCTTAAATGGGGTCCCTAGTAATCAATGAATTGATTAGAGAACAAAGTTATAACATATGATTGGTTTGCGCTGATGTAATTATTTCTAAATGTCATTGATTAATTGAATGATTTGACAATGTGTAAGGAATCTACAATCATTATGTCTCCCTCAAACGACGGTAATCATAAGTATGACCCGACCTTATAGATTCGATCTTAATTTATCATGAGCTAAATGCATATAATAAACGATCTTAATTAGGTTGTCAGTCGGATGTCAACAAATTTCATGCTCTGAAATGTCCCTAATTAATAACAAAGCATGCTCATTCGATAACATAGATCCACTTGTCAAGTTATCAATGTCAATAAGCCGCACCAGATTGTTTTTCCCTAGTAAATCACCATAAAATCCCACAAATTCATCGGCCACTTCCTCCAAAGAAAGGGTAAAACTACCATTTCCTTTACACACAGTAGAAATGAAGTTCATATTAGCATTCCTCTTTACCATCGAATTAAAGAATTTAGCACACCTATCACTATTCTTTAGGTACTCACATTTAGCTTGTTAGAAGTAAAAACTCATCTCCGCTTCACATAGATCCATAGCATTCTTTCTCATACTTGCCACTCTACTTTGAAGTTCCACATTAAGTGGATCATCATGCAATTCCAGTCGTACCTCTTTCAAAGCCAAAGTTCCGATGCTAGTGGAGATGTGGGCAAAATGTTTGTCATTAAGTCTCTTAAGGCCCCCCATTAAAACTTTGCAGCTTTTTACATAGAATGAATTGTTTCATTCCCCTAACGTCGAGTTCCCAATCATTGTGTACAACCTCAAGAAAGCTATCGTGGCTGGTCATCTATCAAGACCAAAAAGTGATACAACACATGGTGAGTAGTTAGAGAGGCACCCCAAAAGTAGGAAATTAGCAATGCTATTAAATCCCGCTTGTATCCAAGCATCATTCACCATAGCCCGATCAAGTTTACTCTACATCGAGTTATTAGTCCAATTGTAGAAAAAACCAATAGACCACACATCCGTAAGTCCCACATTGAGCCACATATTAGCAAAATCCCTCACTTCATACGGTTTAACATCCACCCCGTTACATTTCTCATCAAATTTGAGTACATTGTTAAAATCTCCCATAATCAACCAAGGAGAAGCACAATTAGATTCAAATTCCATGATGCTTTTTCATAGGGGCTTACGATTCACAATAGTATGTAAACCATAAACGAAGCTTACAAAAAATGGAAGTAAGCTAACCTTAGAAGTAGCGGAGCAATGGACAATTTGAAAGTACTCTCCAACACATCCACTTGGACTTTCATGGGGTTCCATAACATCAAAATCTGGCTGGCTTGATGAGAAGAAAAGTTTTAGATTTTGTAAAAAAACCCCAAATTTATTCCACATTACCCGATCAAGCTTGGATTGATTTAGCTTCGTCTCCAAAATACCCATAATATCAATATCATTATGCTTAATAAAATTCCGAACCCCATTTTGCTTAAGGGGGAGATTCAATCCCTTAATGTTCCATGATGCTATCTTCATGATGAAATAACAAGAGAGTTACCCCTCTTGACATCCTTTTTGATCGCCATCATACCATGTTAATCAAGCTTACCTTTTAATGCAACCTGAGTTAGAATTAGGCGCTATACAATCTGCCCCTGCTTCTAGTAACTGTCTTGGCTGCCTCTCGCATTCACTGTCCACATCAAGCTGTGTCCGTGTAGCTGACTGACTGTTGTAGTCACTGCCCTTATGCTGTTGGCTACATGTACCCGCATGCTGCTGTATGTGCATCCCTACGTTTCGTCCCTTCAACTGCTTTTTTCGCTTCCTGCTAGCAACCTCAGTAAATGCCATATCTGGCACATCCTATTGTTGCTGTCTATTAGTGTCCACATTAGATTGCTCAGCCTGCGAATTAACATGTGTAGTCATCATGGGATCTTTCGAAGCGTTACCATCCATTGCCCCACCCTTTATCCCCCGCAGCCTACTTCTTATAGTTGCAACCATTCGTGGAGTGCCTAAACACTTTGCAAGAACCACAAAACTTCGGCTCATGTTCAAATAGGATTCCTTGTTCTCTTGATTTGCCATTAGGAAGCTTGATCTTGACCATCCGCACAAGCTCGATAGATGCATCAACTTCAACAAGAACTCTCGCAAAAGATAGTACATTTAGTGGAAGTGAGCTTATAAGTAGTTTACCAAATTTCGATAGAATTTTCTCCAAGGTACTAGGCCCCCAAAACTCCAAGGGCATTCCCGACAAGTTGATCCAAACCTGCATCGAACTAACATCTTTATCATCGAATTCAAACTATTGTGGCATCGCTTTGAGCATTAATGGCCTCCCATAAACAAAGTGAGTTCACCATGCAACATACTAAGCCTCTCTAAATCCGTCTCGAACTTAAAGACCAACCACCCACTTGAGCGAACAAAATATTGGTATTTAACTTTCCAAGAGCCACACAATTGAAGTAAAGCCACTTTCCCCGGGAATCTTCCGGCAAAATACCTAACAAAACCAAATCCCCAAGCCTTCTCAATATTTTCAGCATCTGATTCACATAGCTCCACCTCATCCAATGAATTAAAAAACATTTGCAACTTAGCACCTTCATAAACTTTCCTATTATCTTTAAAGAGGTTAACCCATGGGGTTTGGCAGCCTTTTCCCCATCAATTACCACATCTTTCATAACCTGCGATTCTCCCATCGAACCACCTGAATCCGTGTCATTCTCTCCAAGTGTACATGACACACTTGATGAACTAAAACTCTCATCATAAAGTCCATCATTAGCATCATTGGAGTCATCAATTTTGGATACAAAAGTTGCTGGAGAAGAAGACTTAATACTCTTTGTTGAATGTCTATCCCAGTAGAAGAAGAAATGGACAAGCCAAGTGGCTATTTGAGTGGGCAATAAAACCATGCAGCCCAACTTTCTTTTTTCCCATAACTATGGACTAAAATAGGCCAAATAAGAAAACAATAAAAACTGGCGAGAACACACCAGCCCAAACCACAAGTGTGCCAAAGGTTGACCTGTCACTAGCACCAAGTCAAGGAGATAGCACTGATCAAAAGCAAAAAGTAGCTGGGAAAAGAGTATGGTCCGCTAGTAACTCAATTCAAAATTCAAATTTTAATAAGATAAATCCAGCAACAATACATACANTTCAAATTTTAATAAGATAAATCCAGCAACAATACATACAATCTTCAAGCCACTATCTGAATGCTGAAAAAGCAAAATGCAATAACCAATAACTCGAAAAAGTGAGGAAAACGGCCAGAACAGTAAAATAATGCATAGTCAACCATTGGCTTCTGTTGTCTTTCTTTTTCCTCTTTTTTAATTATCTGCCGATAAGTAATAAAATATAATGGGACCAATTTTTTGGAGAACTAAAACGAAATCTAAGATATTAAGGGGCTGTTCTCTTTGTATTTCAGTTTTGTGTTTTGAGTTTTGAATTCATTTTGAGTTTTATGTTTTGAGTTTCCATTTTGAGATTGTTGAAAATATGTTCTCTTAGACATTTTGAAAAATTGTTTTGAAAACACAAAAAATAAGTTTTGAAAATTTTGACTTGATTATAACTGAAAACACTCAAAACGACAAATTTGTCGTTTTGTGTTTTCTTTATAATTTTTTAACTTGTTTTCAAAAATGCGTTTTCGAAAATGGGAAAGAGAACGCGTTTTTACTGTTTTGGAAAATCGAAAACAGAAAACGAGTTGAAAATGGTAAAGAGAACGGTTGAAAATTTTTACTTGATTATAACTGAAAACACTCAAAACGACAAATTTGTCGTTTTGTGTTTTCTTTATAAATTTTTAACTTGTTTTCAAAAATGCGTTTTCGAAAATGGGAAAGAGAACGCGTTTTTGCTGTTTTGGAAAATCGAAAACAGAAAACGAGTTGAAAATGGTAAAGAGAACGGGCCCTAAACTTTTGATATCGCTTTTTTGCCTTGTCAATGTTTATTGATACAGTATAAATGTGAAGAGCATAAAAAATAAGAATAAGAAAAAATGCTATTATTCTATTAATTATCCCTACTAATTTCTCAAACTATATCAATATATCGCCTCTTGTTGATAAATGAAAAGATATTGATTAAGTACGTTATGAAAAATGTCTTTTTTTTTTATACGTCACAGTCCAAGAGCCCCCACATTGATCTGTCAAAATGCCAGCGAGTCAACATTTGTTGTGCCTTCCAGAATAAATCCTACCTTCCAAGAGAGAGTTTGAAGGCAGAATAAATCCCGCCTTACAAGAGAGAGCCTACCTTCCAAGAGCCTCACGAAACGAACTCGCGACCTCTGAATCGTCAGCAACTAAGAGTCTCGTACTTTGCTAGTTAGGATGTGCCCCGAGGGACAAAAAAAAAAAAAAAAAAAAACATCTCTTTTTATTTGACATATGGAGGTGGACGAGATGTGAAAAAATTATTGAATGAATAATATTTGTAGACCTTTCGAGATGTGTAAATCAAATGTGAGTTGACATTGTCCACAAAATGTACTTCATGTTTGGTACATACTCATTTTCCTCTATAAAAATATGCTTACTTTTTTTTTTCTATATGTCCCAAAGTCACTTTTCATGTTGATAACATAGTCGATTTCTTAATTTTTTAATATATCCATATTAAACGTGTCTTGTTATTAGTAAATATGAATTACTCATATTTAAATTATTATTTAATGTACGTGCATATTAGAAAAAAATATAATTTTTTTTATATTTTTAACTATATTAATTATATTTAGTTAAACCTTTGTAAAAATGAAAACAAGCCTATGTTTATGAGACATAATTTTTTTAAAACTCATTTTATGTTGTTTTATTGAAAATTATCAATTCATTGGTTCTTGGTATGACATCCATTTTTAAGGTTTATAAAGGTAAGTACTTTAAACATTCTAAACTTTCTAGACTATCTAAATTTTCTAGATTATCTTCTGGTTCTGTATGTGATCTAAATTTTCTAGATTATCTTCTGGTTCTGTATGTGAGGGTCCACCACGCTTTGCTCGTAACTCTGATGATTCTATAATATTAATGATAGAAGTGTCCTTTCAAAAATTACAACACCAGGGGTAATTGTTAAACTCTCATTTTTTTTAATCGCACATTTTTCAATAAAAATAATATTACATATAAATTCAAAGCTCTTTTTTATATTTTAACTACACATTCTCCATCATTGTACCATTCAAAAATGCATTCTAGACCAAAAATAGGGCTCTAACATGCCCTAAGCCTTTGTTTGGTCCACATTATTTTCAAAATGCATTATTTTATTTTATTTTCAACTACACATTTTTCAATAAAATAATATTATACTCAAACTCAAACCTTTTCCTTATTTTTAATGACAAATTCTCCATCAAAATGTTATTTCAAAATGTATTTTGGATAAAAAATGGGATTCAAATATTTTATTACGTGAATCTGTGATTAAAAATAGCAACATAATTAAATAGTTTTGTTTTAGTAAAGACAAACAGAGCCTAAAAATTTCAACATGGAAGCCTCATTTTAAACGAGTCTCACTTGCCACACCAGTAATTGCAGTTGAAGAGTCGTGAAATGAAAATAATGCTATTGAGGTTGGTGTCCCCGATTTATGACATTAATGGCGGTCATTAATCATTTCTCCACTTTCCTCTTCATCTGCAATGGAGTTTGTAGGTGCGCCAATTTCTTACTCTGCTCCCAAATCTTATTCTTCACTTCGCACTCAAATACTTACCAATGGATCAACCCAATCGCTCAAAACCCCTCTTAAACTCTCCCTTTTCTCAAATTCCCCTAGAAAACAGCTCAAGATTTACAGTGGAAAGATTAGTGGAGTTCAACTTCAGCATTTACGGCTGTCTACGATTCGGGCATTAGGCAATCATGGTTATGCACCTGATGAACCTCCACCTTCTAATTCAAACGGGAATAAGAAGCTAATTGTTATTGCTTGTTCTACAGTTACTGTAGCACTAGCCATTGCGAATCGCGTGCTTTATAAACTTGCCCTAGTTCCCTTGAAGGAGTACCCGTTCTTTCTAGCTCAACTCACCACTTTTGGGTATGATCTGTGAAGACCTTTGATTATGTTGATTTATTAGATTTTACATACTTGCGTTCACTTAGAAATAACTGCACGGTATTTAAATGATAAATAGTTAAAATAAATGAGCAGAATCCAATTAAGTATATATCATAAATTCAAAGTCACGAATAGGTCAGACTCAGAATGGCAAGAGTTCGAGATAATCTGTGTGGTGCCACAGGTTCCCTGCAGGTCTAAATGCCAGCCTTCCACCCGCTCGTCATAAGTACCTATGTAGAACTTTGACTAGGATATCACGACAATGTCTGCATGTTGATACTACCATTAGCGCACAATTGGTAGTATGGGCCACAGATAGAGGTGTAGGGTAGTACAGTCAGCCTGTGACTTGTTCCCCCACCCAAATCCACTAAAAGTAATGAACTTTCAGCGATTCTCCTATGATGATAACTTCCCATAACAGTTGCTTTTCAAATCCAATGAATAAGGCCTTGTATTCTTTTGTGGATCACTACTAGAACTAAACCGTGTTCCCTTTTTCTTCATCTAATCAAGTATGCACACTGTCTTAGTAGCTAGTCTTGCAAGATTTCTTGTAAGGCATAGAGACTACTAATAAGGATTTTTAATGGAATCTTACAAATGGTGTTTGTTTTATGATACCCAGGTATGTAGCCATATATTTTTCTGTGCTCTATACAAGATACAATTCTGGCATCGCAACTGATGAGATGCTGGCCCTCCCCAAATCACCATTTATAATCATTGGGTTTTTAGAAGCTCTTGGAGTTGTTTCTGGGATGTATTCAGGAGGTATCGTTTATTATACTTTTGGGCATTGGAACTTGACCAATATAATTAAAATGGCATTGTAAAGCTAAATCAGAAATAATGTCCATCTGTAGGATATAAGGTGTTGTTCGGTATGTTTCCTTGTTTAGATATTGTACGATTTTCTCATTGTTTTTATCTCTACATTCATAAGCAAGGCAAAAGCTATCGTTTGTCAGTGGGACAAGATGTAATTTGTTGTTTACTATGTTTTTTATTTTACGCTATACCCTTTACTCCTCATTATTCTCTCTCTTTCTGGTGTTATGGTATTCTTCAAATCAAATAGATGGCACAGCAGGTGTGCTGCTGAATTTGGAATAGAATGAAGTGAAAGTATAGTCAATTATGTAAAAAAGAAGAAGAATTTGTCTGTTTTTCTTTTTTCCCAATGGCCTCAGCACTGACTGCTGCGTGTCTTCTACAGCTAAGCTTCCTGGACCAGCTATACCGATATTAAGTCAGGTAATGCTTATTTTGAAAAACGTTGAAAACTTTAAATCTGTGATAACCTGGCAGCAATGTAGGAAAAGATGCAATCTCATTCATTGAATAAATTTTTATTTTTACTATTGATATTTTTTTTATTCTGCTGCGCCTATATATTGACTTGGACGTAAGCATTTCAGTGGTTCAAATATATAGCATACTTGTGAAGCAAAGCATGTTGACTTGGAGTTTTCTCTTTTTGAGTTGCCTTGAGATAAATCTTTCTGCCACACAATTCTGCATTAAGTCTCTATCCTTTTCATTAGGGGTGTTTGTTGAGCATTGAATTCAATGAAATTGTTTTCTGACCTCAAATGAAAGGTCATAATTAACATGCCAACTAAATAGTACCCGTTGACAATTCATTAAGGTCCATCCAAGTCAAAGAGAGATTTCACAACTGGCACAGATTCATTTATTAGATTCATTTATCAGTTAATGAGTTCAGGAAAGTTTTTGTATTAGCAATCAAAAGGAGTGTTCAAATTGAATGTCCTGTTTAGATTGTTATAGGAAACTTCAAAATTATTTTGATAGGAAAATGGGTTTTAAGCTGGCATACTTCCATTAACTCTCTATCTGTGTGCTTTATATAATCCGCTAGGTTGACAGGTTATACTTTTTAGAGTGATATTCTCCTGTCGGGTATCTTTACCTTTTGTCTGTATTCTTCTATTTCGAATTTTGATTAGAAATAGAAGAAATAGTGAATTATTTACTGTCTGGTCCCTGTAGTTTATATTAACTACTCCTAAAGTTACTTATTGATTGACCAAATTCATTTGCTGCTGTAAAGACACATTTGAAGAACAATGTGAGGCTTGTCTTGTGGATTTCCTTGAGAACTTTATCAGATACTTAATTTAGTGTTTTTAGAATCAAATTTTTACCTAGTTATGGTTTATGAAACTAAGCTAATAATGATTATAGTTTCCTCAAGGTTACTTTCTTTGGATTGTTACTGCAGACATTTTTGGTATGGCAGCTGGTTTTTTCTATTCTCCTCCTGGGGAGGAGCTACTCTATGAACCGACTCGCTGGATGCTTTCTAGTAGCTGTCGGTGTGGTATTGGCAGTTGCAAGGTCCTGCTTTTCTTCAACGGATAAAAAATTGATGCCTTCCATAAAATTATAATAAATTGACTCCATTCAGCATGCTGCAAACTTATCACTAATGGCTCATCTAATGTGAGTGAGCACCACCACCACGACGTCGACGACGACGACGACGACGACCACCACCACCACCACCACCACCACTACCACTACCACTACATGTCCACCTCATCCTACAATCCACAACTACCAAACACTTATACCACAAACTCAGAGGACATCCACCAAACTGATAGTACTATTGGACTGAATCTCCTTATCTTGTCCCAAATCCTTCAAAAGGGTCAATTCCAACTCCAGCACTAGCAATTGCAAAATCAGCAAATAAATTACTCTCTAGACTTTTACAGCATAAGCAGAACCAATTATCAAGCTTTCTTGGTCCAAAATCCGTTGTGCCCAAAATTTGTTTCTTGGTCCAAGCTTTCTCAATGCCTTAGTTGCCATCACCGCCAGCGTGGATTGGTTGTTAGACCACAAAGCAGCCGCCACCTGAGGAGCGCTCACGTTGCTGCTGTTTCTTCAAGATCTGGTGCTCAATTGTTGCACAAAGTTCGAAGGAAATTTTGAAAATTAGAGAAGAAATGCCTTGCCATTTATAGCGGAATGGCAGTCGCAATTTGAACTCGAGAATGGTGGATGGTCAGAACTTGAGTTATTTTCATATGTAGACGGTAGTAGCTTGCCGTTGCAGTTAGAAGTGGGGGTGGCTTTGATTTTGAGGTGAGGTGGTGGTTGCTTCTATTTTGATTTTGATTTCTCATTTGGGTTCCATTTGACAGTGAAGAAGAGGATTTCAGAGATGGTGGAGGTTGTGGATTCGATGGCGGTTGGCGAATTTAGGTGGCGATGGGCGGATGGGTAATCAGGGTTGGGTTTTGGGGTAATGGTAGGGGTTTGGATGGGGTATTTGTGGAAGATGAGGATTTTTTATTTAATTATTTAAATTTTTTATATGAAAAGAGATAAAATTACCATTTTACCCATATAGAAATAATTAATAATGTGGTTAAAATCATTTTCTCGAATAACTCACGGAAAAGTGGATGGTTTTCGTCCAGATGGACCCCAGTTGCATATTTACGAAAGGTTAGGGATCTTCCTTAGCACAAAATGAAAGTAAGGTAAAGTCTGTAAAAATTGAAAAGATTAGGGACGTTGCTGCAATTTTCCTGCTATAAAATGATTTTTCAAAATTTCAAATTAAACGTGTTTTCTAATTTTTTGTTTTGATAAATAATTTTTCAAAATGACAAATCAAATACGTTTTTAACAATTTTAAAATTAATTTTCAAAACAAAAAATTAAAAATAAACTCAAAACTAAGGTCTCGTTTCTCTCTCATTATTTCAAAACATTGTTTGTTGCAATAAGATTCTTCACCATACATTCACCCAATAAAAATATTCTACACACAAACTAATAAAGTTACTTTAAATTTCAACCACACATTATCCGAAAAATATTATTGATTACTTCATTTTTTTTTGCAATAAGGGAGACAAACACACTAGAATACAAAGGAAACAGATCCTAAACTCTCTCTCAGCCAAATATGGGCTGTGTTGTACCAAAAAAAAAAAAAAAAAAAAAAGGAAGTAGGAAAAAGTGAGAACCGAAGAAGGATTTTCGGTTGCTGCTACTCTCTTGGACGAGCAATTAGGGCTTTTCTGAAGAACCCAAACTAGGAAGAGTAGCAAGAACTACTTCAACCCTTCTGCTCTCGCCTTTCAACTCCCAGAATCAATGTTGGAATCAGACACCAGGTTTCGGAAAATCCCATCCCTTTCTTTCGGAAATCGCACACATGCCTACATTTTAATGCGAGTCATGGAAGTTATCACACACATGCGTATGTACTTGTATTTTTAGCAATTGGCACTTAAAACTCATTGTTTTATTTTGTGGGAGATATTTTTACTTCTAAGAAAAGGAAAACCAAGGAAATCTTGGAGAGCAGTTTTCTTAGGGGCTTGTATCATTTGAATTTCGGGTTGAAAGTAAGGTTTCTTTGCTCGATCATTTTCTTTCTTCTGAATATGATATTTGCCTTGAACTTGCTGTTTGGACTTGGTTTTCTCCGTGTATGCGTTTGAATTATGGTTTGATCCGTATATTTAGTTGTTCACCAGTAGCCATTCATAGTTCACAATTATTTACTTAAGTTAGTGTAACACTAGACGTTCGATTCCAAAGCGGAGGCCTTGATAAGCTTAATTGTTCTAGTTTGATTCTTCCCCTCGCACATATTTCTTTATTTTGAGTAAGTTTGTAACGCATGGAACCTGTCTTGAAGGTTACTCAAATAATTCCTTTAGCCATTATTAGAGTTGATTGACACATTGTAATACAAAAAAAATTGAAGAACTTTGCGGAATAAAATAAACTATTTATTGTCTCAAACTATTAATTGATCCAATCCACTACTGAAATATAAATCCCGTCAATTTTGAAAATAAAATACTGATTTCAAAATAATTTTTTAACTAAATACTAAAAAAAATTTAAGTTCTTGATCCCGCGATACGGACTCTGCCAGCAGTTTTGACTTCCAACTCCGATCAATCAAGAATTTGAAAAATATTTTAAATATGGAATGTGCATACAAATACACTCAGTATAGATTCCATACTAGTATTTTCACAATTTAATATAAAAAGCAAGTAAATTACGCACATAATATAATATCTAGTAGGATAGAAACTTGACCGTCTCATTCTCACTTAGGTCATGCCCATTCTCAATCTCCACTTAGGTCTCTAGCCCTATGGTTGGTTTATGTGTAGATCTAGATAATACCATATGATATTACCCACAAGATCATTCTTTAATTTGGATTACATGATAGCAAATAAAATAATAACTTAAAATATTAGAAAGTGTAAACACAAAACCACTTGGCATTTAGAGAAATTCTTACCTTGTTTGTTAAATTTCTTGTATACTCGAGCTATTTAAGATTGAAAATTCTTGAGAATCTTGAACACACCAGAAAACCCATTCTTTTCTTTCTTCTCTCCCTCTATTTTCAATTTCAAAGGCCCCTTATCAGTGCGCCATACGATAAGAGGCCTTTGAAATTGGTGTGGCACCCGGTACGAGGTCAATAGCAAACTCAATCTCTCGGATTGGATGCATTCCTGGTAAATCTTTTGGAAATACATTTGAAAAATCTCTCACCACTCGAACTTCGTCGATGGTTAACTCGTGATCAATTTTGGTCAAAGACCCTAAAAATCTTTGAGCAGACTTCTTTTCAACAAGCGTTCAGCCTGCACTGCTGATATAAGTTGGGGTAGAGGTTTCACCCTTGTTCCAAAGAAATGAAATTCT
Source organism: Fraxinus cuspidata (assembly GCA_903798385.1). Lineage (NCBI taxonomy): Eukaryota > Viridiplantae > Streptophyta > Magnoliopsida > Lamiales > Oleaceae > Fraxinus > Fraxinus cuspidata. Next base: position 2,748 of record CAIGRP010073113.1, on the reverse strand, counting down.
TCTTCACCAAGTCATTGAAAAATTATATCCTTCTTGAAACAACGAATGGTTGCATGATTTCTCTGACACTAGTCCATTCCAAGTATAACGTAAAAATCTTTCATGTTTACCAAGTCTGTTTTTATAATCTTTCCATATATTTCTAAATTTAGGTTCCTCGCTATATAATTTGCATTAAGCACATTTCTAGAAGGTAGTGATACTTCTAATATGTTATCAAGGGGTGCACATAATCGACTTTGAAACGAATATCGAAGAAACAAGTGAGCGTGTGGCTCCTGAATCAATTAATATAAAAGCATGCTTGTTAGAGATTGATATGATACTTGCCACCACATTGCAGTCGTGATCTGCCTCGTGTTAATTAAAGCAAAAACTCCTGGCCTTGCCCACCTTTTGATCATTACCCTTCTTATGTTATCCCTCAGTGCAGTCTATGGCAACGTGTCTTAGCTTGCTACATCTGTAACACACACCTTTTCCTGTGCCCGTGTAAGGTTATGTTGTTGCTCCTCGGTGTGGGATCTAGTAGTCATCTCCCACCAATGATCTGTTCCTTTCTCCATCACAAATACCACACAGAATTTTATGCGCGTCAGTGCATTTTATAAACCTGAAGATATGCTCAAGATGGCGAAGCCATTCTTCAGCAACTAGTGGATCGGGGCCACCTTCAAACACTGGTGGGTGCATCTTGCAAAACTGTTCTATAATTGAAGACAATCCAGGCCTGCCTCGTGGTTGTTGAGGTGGTTGCTGTCGCGACATCTCTCGCATAGCAGCTAGTAATTCTCGTGCTAAGTTAGCTGCCATCTAAACCTTAAATATGAGGATCGTATATTAGAGGCCATTCAACTTAATTCAACTAACCCGAAATAACTGAAAACAATAGAATACTTGAGCAGTATTCTTTTGGTTCAATACATTCTTATTGCTTCTAATAGATTTTGGCTAAATGGGCTTTGCATCAATTTTTTATAGGTTTGCAATATTACTTTTCATCTTGTTGATTTGAATAACGCACAATTGAAAATGCTTCTAGATGAGAAGGGATCAGAAGTGGACCACTTAAATCCCTAGCTCGCCTTAGACAGTTTAAGCCTTTTTGACAAAGCCTATCAATCTTACGAATGCTCAAATCAAGAAAACTCAAAACAATGAATTTCCGGAGTTTTTTTAATACATAATAACCGCTTCACTTAATCACTTTTCTAATTCTCATCACGGCTCTAATAAAAGAAATTACGACTCATTCATTATAAAAGTTTAAATAATGACAAAGTTCCTTCTGACAAAATTCTCAATGTTTTACTCTCGGTTGCGGTGGACTTTTCTTCTGAAACAACGACTTATGTTTTTTTTTCATAGGCATTAAATAGTAATAAATTTCTAAACACCCTCTATGGAAATAAACATTACGATGAATTTTCTGTAAAATATAACAATTTACCTTTCTACAAATATGATATATCAAGTTCAAGCAATCACTAGTTAACTTTAAAACTAAAATAATGTCATACCTTAGATCGTTAGTTAGAAGTTGATGTGGATCAAAATTTATATAAAACTTTAACATATGAAGTTATCTAAAATTTTAATTTCATGAAGTCTCACAGAAAGGTTGATTGGAGTCTGATACCATGCTGTGACGCCCCGGAACCTATGTCACAGAGGTTATTCAATTAATTTCTTTATCCGTAAGAAAAGTGGATTGACTCGTACTGTAATACAAACTTTGAAGAATTATGCGGAATAAAATAAACTATTTTATTGTCTCAAAATATCTATTGATCCAATCCATTACTAAAATATAAATTCCCAATTTTGAAAATAAAATTCCGATTTCAAAATAATTTTCTAACTAGCTACTAAAAGAAAATTTAAGTTCTTGATCCCGAGACATAGATTCTGCCAGCAGTCTCAACATTCAACTTCGATCAATCAACCATCTGAAAAATATTTGAAATATTGAACGAGCATATGAATACACTCAGTATAGATTCCATGCCAGTATTTTCATAATTTAATATAAAAGCAAGTAAATTACGCATATAACATAGTTTTCTAGTGGGATAGAAACCTGTCCGTCTCATTATCACTTAGGTCATACCCATTCGCAATCTCCACTTAGGGTTTCTAGCCCTATGACTGGTTTCTGGGTGATCTACATGAAACCTTTTGGTATTAAATCATTCTTTAATTTGGATCACATAATAACACATAAAATGCTTAACTTAAAATATTAAAAAATGAAAACATAAAACCACTTGACATTTAGAGAAATCCATACCTTGTTTGTTAAATTTCTTGTATACTCGAGCTACTTAGGAATTGAAAATTCTTGCAAACCGATCTCGAACGCGCCATAAAACCTTTTCTTTTCTTTTCCTTTCCTTTCTTTCTTTCTCACGTTTTCACTCTCTCTATCTTTTCTTTTCTATCTCGCTTTTCTCCATTCTCTCTCTAAATTTGTGTGAATTGAATTGCAACAACAAGAGGGTATTTATAGGTGTGATTAGATAAGGATAGTTACCTAATTAGAATTCTAATAGGACTCTTAATTCAAATTTAGATTGGTCTTTCAACAAACAAACTTATCATGAAATTTGAGGGTGTGTTTGAGCCATATTATTTTGGAAGAATGTATTTTGGAATAGTAGATTGATGAAGAATGTGTGGTTGAAAAAAAATGAAACGTTATTGATGTGATGAAAAATATTATTTTATTGAAAAATGTGTGGTTGAAAA